>PVIW01003229.1:85765-177690 GCA_004026585.1 Noctilio leporinus | reverse complement strand
ACTGGCTTATTTCACTAAGCATAATACTCTCCAGTTCCATCCATGTTGTTGCAAAGGGTACAAGTTCTTTCTTTCTTTCTGCTATATAGAATTCCATTGTGTAAATGTACCAAAGTTTTTTGATCCAATCATCCACTGATGGGCACTTAGGCTGTTTCCAGCACTTGGCTATTGTAAATAGTGCCGCTATGAACATAGGTGTGCATAGGTTCTTATGAATTGGTGTTTCAGGATTAATAAAGAGAGAATCTTAAAAGCAGCAAGAGAAAAGCAGAAAGTTGTCTATAAAGAAATTCCCGTAAGACTATCAGCTGACTTCTCAAAAGAAACCTTGCAGGCAAGAAAAGACTGGCAAGAAGTATGCAAAGTGATGAAAAGCAAGGACCTACAACCTAGGTTACTCTATTCAGCAAAGCTATCATTCAGAATGGAAGGGCAGATAAAGTGTTTCCCAGACAAAATAAAACTAAAGGAGTTCATCATCACCAAGCCATTATTATAAGAAATGCTAAAGGGAATTATATAAGAAAAAGATGACAAAAACAATGAATATTAAAATGGCAATAAATTCACAACTATCAATAATTGACTCTAAATAACAAACTAAGCAAACAGGAGTCATAGGTATGGAGATCATTTGGAGAGTTACGAGTTGGGAGGGGGAAGAGGAAGAATGGGGGAAAAGGTGCAGGGATTAAGAAGCATAAACTGAAGCCCTGGCTGGTGACACAGTGGATAAGGCTCCGGCCTGCAAACCCAAAGGTCACTGGTTCGATTCCCCAGCCAGGGCAACATAACCAGGTTGCAAGCCAGGTCTCCAGCCAGGTCCATGACTGGAGGCAGGTGAAAGGGCAACCATACATTGATTCTCTCCCTCTCTGCCTCTTTCCCTTCCCCTCTAAAAAAATAATAAATAAAATCTTAAAAAAAGAAGAAGCAGCACAAACCAGTAGGTACAAAATAGATAGGGATGTTAAGAACTGGAGGGAATGAGGGCATTGGGTGGAGGGGGACAAAGGGGGAAAATTGAGACAACTATAATAGCAAAATCAATAAAAAAGACTTCATACTACCTAAAAAATTTTAAAAAAAAAGAAAATGTGGGTTCTTCTTTATAAGGACAGTCTATCTTAACACTTAAGAGAAACACTAGTCCCCAGACAGGAATTCATCCTGTCTGCAAACTGACTTCACCACACTGTAAACTCTGATGGACACAGATCATAGTTTGTGCATTTTTATACCCCACCCCACTCCATCCTGCCACTGGCACCAAGTCCCTAGCACAGCACCTTACCCAGGGTAAGGAAATGCTGCAGGATGCAAACTGGAACAATTCACTCATTTTTCTATTATTCCTTTCCTTCTGCATTTCACACTAGGTTTATGTTTGTTTTGTTTATTAGGTTAGTGGAAAAGAAGGGAGAAAACAAAGATACATTAGGAGTTAAAGGAATATCAGTCGTTCCTTCTCCTTTTCTGCAGAAGTAGCACCACCACCCCACCCGCCAAATAAAGACGCTATTGGATTTCAAAGATCTACTTGGCTGTAACTTTGCCAGAAGCTTTTGATAGATCAGGCTCACTGAAGGAAAAAAAGGAAACAGAATTTCTACTTATAGTAAGAAAAAGCTGAAGCAACTTTTCCCTTGGAGATTACATCATAGATACTTGAGGCTATGTTTTCCATCCTGGTTGCCCTAAAAATGAGGTAACATACGATCTTTTCTTCAATGAAAAGTCTGATCCTGGCCACCTCCAGAAAGGCAATTATGCTCCCAAACCCTAGCCAGGGGAGCAGAAGGACCCAGGAGCACTGCCGGCCTATGTTGTTGCAGCAATGTGACAGACAACACAGCTGTCCCAGGGGAGGATTTGTGGAGTCACAGTGCCTCCATCCTTCATCAATAACCTGGGACTCTGGTCCCACCATCACTATCGTGTGGAGAACTATCTGTGGTGCATCATATTTCAAATTTCAAAGCCAGATAAAAGTGAGCTGGAAATTATCTGCCCCATTGTTTCCATCCTTCTTGTGAATAATGCAGAGTAAGCCTGTGACTTGGAAAATGTCCTTCTGTGTGAGTAGCAAGCAGAGAAAACTTGAGCAGAAAGCTGTGTGTGGAGGTGTATATATGTATTATACATGCACGTAGACCTGTGAGTGTGTCTATGTGAATATGCCTCCTTTTACATTGTATCATAGGTGGAAAGATTAGCCTGAATAACACTGGAAGTATAACCCTCAGCACAGAGTTTATCATTGAGGCAGCCATATCCCTACCGTGACTGGTTTTAGTTAGGAATAGATAGCTTATTTTTCCCTGATATCTTTGAGATTGAATGCATCCTTACATGGAGGTACATAAAACACTGTTCATTAAAATGTTATTACAGGATCTATTTTAAATGACACTTGCCTGGGGGAAATACGTGCCATCCATGACAGACTAAAGTGGATGGACAGAAGAATGTCAAAGAGTAAATGTCTGAATTTCTGCTTTGATGGATGCCCTCCACAATAGTCTTGTAGATAAGATAGACAGTAAAAATGAACAGGGTAAAAGTATAGTGGGGTGGAATTACTACAGGTAAACTGTAGGGCCCAAAGAGTGTTTATTAGAAGAATACAGTGAGGTTCAGGTGAGATGTGGGTCTCTGGTGGTGGCCACAAAGCTCTCTCCAAGACTGCTGAGTTTGATATTAAAAAAAATATATATATATATATATCATATCATATCTCCTAAGATGTCAAGACAAAAGATAAGTTTGTAGTATGGGCAGATGATATAAAACTGGTATAGTGGGCTTAACACTATTATAGATGACCAAAATCAATATGTGTATTTATCTCAGCAGATTTCAACACCAGGTTAAAATGAACCATTTTCATTTTGTACACAAAATGAAAAAATGTATACATCACTCACGTAGCAATTGCACTCCTTTGTATCTACTCCAGAGAAACACTTGTGCGTGTGCATGCTTGTTCACAAATATTCACTGTAGCACAGCTTATAATGGTAAAAAAAGTAAAAAACAAATAACAGTATGTAAAATTGCTAGAAATTATAGAATATCCACAATGAGAAATACTATACAAAAGATTTTTAAGACCTGTCACTGTGAATAAAAAGTTGCAAAATGATATGAAAAATATGGTATACTAACCTCTGACATGTACACACACACACACATATATATATATATATATATATATATATATATTACCAAGATTTGCCTCCAGGGATAAACTAAGTTAATACAAAATCAAGGCTTTACCTGTTACATTTGAAATTCAGAATGTATCATGTTAAGCTTGTATAATTCTACTTTTCTTTTTAAAGTAAATCTTGCTTTTAGCTGTTACAAAAAGTTAGAAACTATAGGAAGGGCACAGAGTCTTGGGCTTGCTGTTACCACAAACTTAAGAGAGATGAACATTATGGAAACACTACCAAAAGCTACTGCATACTTCACACAGTGTATTGAGTTTGGTGTCCAGCTAGCCTGCAAACAACAGTTATCATGCAGTTAATCCTGGCTGCAACACTGTTGGATCCAATCCTGACAGCACAGTTAGACAGAGATGTTGGCAATGTAGAATGCAACTAGAGGAGAGACATGCCTGTAAGAAATCTGAAAAGCATGACTTAAGAGTGACTGATGGGCCCTGGCTGATGGGCTCAGTAGGTTGGCGCCAGCCTATGAACCCAAAGGTCACTGGTTTGATCCCCCAGCCAGGGCACATAACCAGGTTGCAAGCCAGGTCTCCAGCCAGGTCCGTAGCTGGAGGTAGGTGAAAGACAGAACCATACATTGATGCTTCTCTCTCTTTCTTCCTCCCTCCCTGCCCTTCTCTCTAAAATAATGAATAAACTCTTTATTAAAAAAAAAAAAAAAAAAAAAAAAAGACTGATGGAACCACAACTGTTTAACCTTAAGACAGATGATGATAGGGAGACAAACAGGTTCCTTATAATATTTTAAGGGTTATTATGCAGATGGTGCAGTAAATTTATTTGGGGTTTTTCTAAGGGTAAATACCAGGATTAATAAATACAAGTGATTTTTAATTAAGAACAAATAACAAGAATCAATATTCTAGTAAGAATGAATGACAACAGAATTGTCTATCAGGCAAGATCATGAGCCCTCTGTCACCAGAAGTATTTAAATAAGAGATTCTATGGAAAGTGGTGGATTTCATCAGAGGCAAACTGTGTAAACTTTAAGATCTCTGACAACTCTGATGGTCTGTGAATCTGTATTTCAGCTGTAGAATCAATGTTTAATCAATGTGTACCTCTGTCAACTCCAAATCACACAGGTGGTGTGCTCTGCCACCAGATGGCAGTAGATGCTTTGGACTCTTGGTCCTAAACATTACTTGTAGCAAAAAAAAAAAAAAAAAAACATGTGCATTTTCCAATATTTTTTAAATTAAAAAGAAAGATAATAATAATGAAAGAACAAACACACTTATTGGCTCTAAAAGTGGCCCCTTTCAAAGCAACATGTATTTCATAATTTTTTCTGATTATCACCACAATGATTCTTAATCACTTGCTTTCCTTTGGACATTTCTTTTGTACAGGGTCTACAAAGAGACCCTTATCTTCTTCTGTGGCCTCTTCTCCCTGGTGTCAAGTTTCCTGAGTTGCACACAGTTCCAGATCCCTATGGCTGCTCTTAATGCAAAAAATGTCCCCTGCTTCCTCTGCAGCTGTGGACCATGTCTGCTACTACCACTGCTCTCTTCCCAGTTAAAGGAGAAGAAACACCAGGGGGGTCAGAGAAACACTCCAGCCGTTTCCTGCTTGTAGCTTTCCTGCCCTTTTATCCACCAAACAATCAAACAAAAGCAGGATCATCAGAGTAGCTGCATCCCCACACTCTAACAGAATGAAAGTATATGATTATCTTTTAGTAATTATAAGAGAATAATCTCCCACCCAGCTCTGAAAGAAAAAAGAAACGGCTTCTCTAGCCACAGCTGTGTGTGTGGGGAGTGGAGGGTGGCTGAAATTTGAATATCATCAACAACCTTTGTGCCAGTCCCTAGCAACCTAAAACTGTTTGACATTGCCTTGGTTATGTATCACTTCACAAAACCTGATTCTTAGAAATTATTTGTCAGCTTGTGAGTAAAGAAAAATATAGTAAGGTTTTCTGTAAAATGAGGATTTAAAGCAGTTTCATCACAGTAAACCATGGCCCTGAGTCAAGGTCCTACTCCTCTTTCTGGTCTCAGGTAAACATTTCTTCCAGGAAGCCCTTGGAAGCCTAGCACCATGTTAGTTGCCCCTGTAATATACACCAATATCACCTTGTACCTGTCCAATCACAGCCCTGCACCTACCCTGCATAGCCCTGTGCCTGCCCTGCCAACCATCCTTACCACACATATTTAAGTGGTCTCTGTACCAGCCCATTTCCCCATTTCACTGCAGGATCCAGGAAGGCCTAGACTGTATCTATTTCTTTCACCACTGAAACCCCTAAAGCAGGGGTGTCAAACTCATTTTCACCAGGGGCCACGTAAGCCTGGCGGTTGCCTTCAAAGGGTCGAATGTGATTTTAGGACTGTATGAATGTAATTACTCCCTAACAGGTAGAAACAAGGTGCCACCAGATAAAACAAGGTGGAGGGCCAGAATCAGCCCAAGGGCCTTGTGTTTGCCACCTGTGCCCTAAAGACAATAGGATTCAATAAATATTCATGAGACTATTTATAAGTATACACTTTATCAATTGCTAATTAATGTGGAGTCCAAATCCAGGGATCTGTTCCATTGAGATTAATATTCATCTGCTCCACAAACATCTCCTGAGTGTATCTGTGGCAGAATGGTATGGGATTAGTCAAACCCTGGCCCTGCCATCAAAAAACACACAGGGAGAAAGAGAGTTAAGACAAGGACACAAATGCCTATAGTACACAAAGAAGACACAGCAAAAGGGATGGGTATTGGAGAACGGGAAAAAAGAGGCCAAAGCACATGGATCACCAAGTAGTTCAACAGGGCTGAATGGAAGGCTGTGGGACAGCTAATACTATGATCTGAACCTGGAAGTCCTTGAACAGTTTAATAGTATGTGCCAGACTAAATGTGTTACATTCATAATTCCATTTATTTCTTGAAGCAATTCTATGTAATACCCTCCTGTTACAGAGAAGGAAAGCTTGAGCCTTCAGAGAACTCAAGAAAATTGCCCAAGTTGTCAGCCAGTAAGTGGCTGAGCTGGGGTTCACACCTACCACCCTGATGACTACGGGAACAATGCCATCATACTCTAGAGCCTGAAATGCCAAGGTAAGGGGCTGCTACTTTACCCAATAGGCAACAGGAAGCCACTGTGAGCGGGAACACGTCAAGGTCAAAGCTTGCTTGGGAAGACTCATCAGGTAGTAATGCGATGAATGGATTGGGAGCAGTCAGGCTTGAAACCTACTGCAATGATCCAATACTGTATCGTGAAACTCCTGAACCGGAGAGTAGCAGCTAGATTGGAAAGGCAGTTCAGAGCTGAGGAATTCCAGAGGAAGAGTAGACACAGTCAAGGATGATTCCAAGGTGCACACATAGGTAACTGAGAGGATGGGGTAGCATATGCATGCTTCTGCGCATGTGAATGTGCGTGTGGTGTGCATGGAAAAGGGAAGCCAGTGGCTGTGGAAGAGGACAGCAATGAGTGCAGACATGGGTCTGGGGGGAAGGCTGGCAGCTTTAAGTCCTCAGGAGCTCCAAATCAGGGGGGCAGCCCAAGTCCTCCCAACACCCCCACCCCACCACCACACACCACCAGCACCACCTCTCCCCATACATTGCTGTTACCTGCAAAAGCCAAAAGCCTCCTGAACTGCCCTAGCTGTCCCACCTATTTGGGGGCATCTGAGCCTTAACAATTCACACACATACACACACACACACACACACACACACACACACAGCCAACAACAACCAGGCACAATAACGTGGCATAAGGCATCACACAATCACATCTACCTAGGTTTACTCTCTTCCAGCCAACCCACTCAGTACAGAAAAAGTCTGGGCTCAAGTTAGCACCAAGGAGCAGAAGAATGCCAGACCAGAGTTACAGGCCCCAGACAATAACTTTGATGTCCTGTAACCTTGGGCCAGAAGTTTAACTTCTCTGGATCTCAGTTTCCTCATCTGTAAGGAAAGTATGTGGACCAGAATCACAAGTTGTAAATGAGCCCGGCAGGCCAAACTCATTGTGCAAATAGACTTTGCCTAACCAACACAATGTCTTTTCATTTTCAACACTTAAAAATCAGGCTATTTCACAAAGTAAATGCATATTTGAATTCGCTCTGAAATAAGAAGATCTGGCAACCAGGAATTCACATTCCCACATGGCATCAAGCCGCTGGAGTTGAGAGGCTGCTGACCCCTGTGATGAGGCACCATTCCCCAGTCTGCCACAGTCCCCACCACCCTGACTGCTCCCTGAGAGTCCCTGCTCATCTATGCCTGTCCCATTTCTGTCTTTCATGCTAATGGTCTGGCTTCTCTAGGCACCTGAGTTCACAACCCCTAGGAAAATATCGATCACCATGGTAAGGCTCAGGAACCAGGAACCAGGCAGGGGCAGTGAGCAGAAGCACAAAGAAGCTGGCTGTGAACTCCCCACAATGGCTGACGTGGGTGCCACAGAGGAGCAAGGACCCACTGCAGTTGATCCAGGTTCATCAACACGTGTGTCAGGCCTATGCATCATTCCCCCCCTTCCCTCCCCACCAAGGAGCAACAAGATAGATGACATCAGCCTTGGACACAGTCAGAGGAACCCCATCATGAAGCAATTTGCTTCCCCAGACACTCTAATTTAACAATTAGCTTAACAGCCCTAGTCAAGCACTTACTGCTGCAGCGGAGTAGTGATCCTGATCAGGAACAGCTTCGGCCTAGAAGCTTCAGGAAGTTCTTTCCCCACTGCCCTCATTAAAGCTGGCCTGAGTCGCTTATACAAATGGGTATCTTAAATATCTTTCCAGAGAGGTTCTACCTTCTCCTTGAGTCTCCCACTTGGGCTCCTTGAAAATTCCCCTCTGTGTCCAAAAACAGTTTCTCCTGCTGCAACCTCAGCCCATTCTCTCTTAATTCTGTCCTGCAGATTCTGGCTTCCTCACAGGAAGCATGTCAGGCCAGCGTGCTCATGTCAATCACTTCTCTGGTCCTTTGGGAATTGGGGTATGGAAAGGAAGATTGTACATAGGCCACACTGCATGCAGAGAGGGTAAGTTCACAAGGCTGGCAGCATTGGGACATCCTGGTCACAGATCCTGACTAAGAGAACAAGTCCCAGTCACTAGGCTTGCCCTAACTAGCACAGTACAGTCAGCTCCCATGTGCACGGCCAAGGGGCCTCTCTGTGCAAGGCACAAGAAATATTTTCTTCATCCAACGTGTCCTACTCCTGCAACCAAGTCCTTTCTCAAACTGTACACTAAATAAACCCCAAATGTCAAATTTTAAGGTCACACACATTAGTAAAGGAAGACTGAAAAGTTACAAGTCCAGAGAAACCTGGACGCTACCTTAAAACACAGTATTAGAATTCCTTGATAGAGGAGGTGAGACCAGAGCCCAAAACAGCAGCCCCTCCATGAGGAAAGCAACCCTGAATGACCAGGTAGAAATTTCACAGAGCCCACAGAGGAAGAAATGGCCCATAAACACAAGCAACAACCCAGGAATTTAAGCCAAAAGTACAATTGAGAGGTGTCTATGGCAAGGGCCATTCAAAGGGAGACAATGAGATGGTGAGTCAGGGAACCAGCTGGTAATGCCTTAGGTCAAGAGATAGTCTCAGAATACAAGTCCTTCAGCTTGCCCTCCTCAATGGACAGGAGTGAGGTCAGGGTTGACACTGCACTAAGTGCTCAGGAACCTGACTGACAAATGAGGTATAAATAAATCACTAGGACCATATGGAGTTCTCCAGGGAGTCCTAAAGGAATTCAAGGGTGAAATCATGGCACTGCTAGCCAAAAATGTGTGTAACCTCTTATTACAAAGTCACTTGTGCCCCAGAATGCCAAGTACTCATGTAGCCTCCATTCATAAGAAAGGATCCAGGGAGAATTCTCATTTTCATACCAGGAATGTGAACAGAATATATAAGAACAAGAATACTGAGTGTGTAAGCAAGCCTGACCTATCAGAGGAAAAGACTGGATGACTCTTCTAAAAAGCAAAGTGTGCATGTAAGAGTTTTTGAAAGAGTAAACCTGAATGTGAAATAAAGAGCACCTGTGGATGTAATGCACATACATTTCCAAGAAATTATGAGCAAGCCATTATAATAAAAAATATTTTTAATTGAATAATGATATAATAGGGAAAATAGTTTATCAGGGAACTGACTTGGACACCACAAACTGAAAGAATAAACTGATAGTTCCCCAAATCAAGAAATAAAAAAGTAGGTTTTTTAAGGCATGAACACTAGAGCTGGTCTTATGTTAACATTATTCTAAATAATCTGTCAGAGGAAATTAGCAGAGGGATATTGGACATACTGTTCCATGTGAGAAAAGAACTGCTGATCCAGAGAAATGATAGGAAGGTCTTTCCAGGTTTTAAGAGCTGATGAAAAGAGGAGACTCAGTTTCAGTGTGATGGGATCTGTTCCATGAGAGTTCCTTAGTCTCCTCTCTCTAGGTAAGATGAATTCTGGGCTCCGTTCCCTGGATCTTATGATTGTGGGCTCCAGAGCCTACATATGCCTGGAAAACAGGAACAAATGCAGATTTAACTCACAGGAAATCCCCTTGGCTACACTAACAGGGAAATTGTCCACTACAGTTGATTAAACCCTGACCAGTTATGGCCAACCATGAGCCAGACCTTCTTCCCTCATCTGCAGTGCCCATTCAATATACAGAACTTCAGTTTATAAACCCAAAATAGACATCCATAGAATAGTCAACCCAACACTATGAATGAAGAACAAACAAGACAGTATGATTGAATTTACCTATTCCTCATTCCGTTTTTATCTCAAGCATATAGCAGGGACTGACTATAGTAATGAAAACATGAATTATCTCAGTATCCCTGAACAGGCCCCACTGCTCTGTGACCCATTCCATTGGACGGTTCTGCTTCTCCAACTGCCTCTGACAGGAGCGACTGCCACATGGTAAGACTTTCTCAGCATCCACATCCATTCATTTCTTCAAAACTAGGGGCAAAACAACTTATCCCCTACATACCTCCTAGCATCATGGAACCTTGAAATTTACTCTACTTGGAATTGATAGTCAGTGCCTTGTTGGAAAGGTAGAAACAAAAGAATCCAATGTTGTATCACCTGCTAAAGCTTGTTCTAACATAGTGGTTTTGTGCCTAGGTTGAAACCCTGGCTCTGGTTACTAGTTGAGTAAAGTTAGAGCTCAATGTCCTCATTTTCAAATGGGTATATGAATGTTTACCAACTTTAAAGGGCAGTTCTGCAGATGAGTTGAGGTCAAGCCTATGAATAGTTTGGTACAGTAGCTGGCACATATATGAACTAAATAAGTGTAAGCTAGAACTAATAATGTCCTTCTAAACAGATCTATTCCTTTCTTGATTTTCTCCTCAATCTAAACATAGCTTTTAAAAGGTTGTTTTTTAATAAGGTGATTGATGATAGCTCCCTTTGTTCTACAATCCCTCAGCTTTCAGTTGTCCCTTTATTATCTTCTTGTGCAATATTTGCTTAAGGCTGTATGTTGTTTTATAAATTGTGAAGTCCTTTTCATATGCCAATGGCACTGCTGCTGTTCTTGGGTTAAAATTTGCATGAAAACAGGTAGCAAACCTAGTTTAAACAGTAGTGAGCCATTAACTGCTTCCAAGAGGGTTCATATATGACACTGTCCTTAATGAAGCCATTGAGGTAAAGGAAATGAACTCTGAAGCTAGACCTTATCAGCACTTTGAAAGTAAATCCATTGTTAGTGAAGACTCATTAGCCAAGCTCACAGAGCTGACGTATAAGCTAGAAGCTCCAGTTACCGGGTGCCAAAAACAAAAACAAAATATACCTGTCACAGGACCTGGAGTGCTCAGGTCAGCATAGTCAGCACAGGCTGATGGATTGTGAAATCAAGCCATCACCCAAGTTGTAAGAGGGAGGCCCCCGCAAAATAGGAATTACCTTCTGGAGGGTGGGCCCCTTGTAGCACAGACTCCCCCCTCCCTCCAAGCGAGTGTTGTAGGAACCCATCTGTATCAGTGTACAGCTGGAGTGGTTGGGAGAGGCTGCATTCAACTTCAGTGAGTTTTTTGTAAGACACAACATGTTTGCCCATTTCACAGTGGGATTTATGAGCACACCTGCTCACACCGCACTGGCACTGTGTTCATCAGTTTTTGACCAAAAATGGCATGTCCCCATGCCCCACCCTCCCTATTCACCTGACCTTGCCCAGACAGACCTTTTTATTTCCCCTGATGAAAAAAGTCCTCAAAAAGAAATGTTTTACCAATGTGGAAGAGGTGAAACAAAAAATAGAAGCACTAAAAGGCCTCAAAATTGACAGGTTCAAAAACTGTGTTGAGCAGTGGAAAAAAACGGCTCGATAGGTGGATTGCATCAAATGGAGAATACTTTGAAGGTGACTGGAGTTTAAACATGTAAGAATAAATAGACAATGTTTTATAAATTCCATTTTGCCCCCACCCCAAGTCCGCAGAACAATTCATGGCCATCGGCAGCAGGCAACAATAAGCTGAAGTATACTGAATATAACCCTGAATTAGGGCTAGACCTGTCAAAACTCTCAGTTCCCTTGTCTGTGGCCAAGCCTGAATGGCACTACCAGCTTCTGCCTTTTTCACTCACCTTTCAGAAATGCTCCAGCTAACTAACCAGCACTTTCTAGTACAGTCTTTCTCCAGACTGCACTCAGTTCAATTAACTAGGCTTCATATTACTAAATTACAGTCACATTTCATTCAGCCCAGCATCCCTGAGATTATTCCCAGGTCACACTGATGGAGTCTTTTCTCTTTCTTTGCACCTTTGCAAAACATCTTCCGGTTGACAGCTACAGATGGTAGATCACATCCACATAGGATATAAGGACGGACCTAATTTAACCCTCAGAGGCAGCTTCATGTACATTATTTCCAGGTTCCTGAGAGACTTCACTGTTGCCTCCATGAAATCTTATGGGCAAAACTCCCCCAGGCCAAGATCTTCATTTTCTATTTTATTTCGTGGTTCTTTAGCAAGTAGAACAGGAGTTTGTTGAAGTGAAACTGCAAACATCTGTTTTCATTAATAGGAAATGACCATTTTTCAAACATTGGTGGAAGGAAGAGGAAGGAAGAGAAAGAGGAAAAAAGGTTCAGGGAGCAGATCCGAACAGACAAGACCAGAAGGAAGCTCAGAGCTGCTGTCTCTGCTACCTTCACCAAGACTTGCAGAAGGAAGTGTAAAATGTCCCTGCGTTGTATTTAGAAAATTGATACCCACCACTTGGGAAAAAAAAAAAAAAAAAACAGCTCCTTTCCACCACATTTATCCTGGCCAACATCCTTTTTCCCTTCCCTGCTGTCTTAACAGGCTACAGAAGAACATTCAATTTTAGTTCTTAGAAGAAAGAAACTTGGAGCCAGAGATTTTCAAATCACAGGACTCCTTAAGCTGGAAAAGATCTTCAAGAGGTCTTTTCAGGACTCCCTGGGGCCCAAGGACTAACGTGCCTGAGGGAAATTAAAGCAGGGGGGACACCTTGCCAGTGGGGCTCTCGCCTTCCTATGTGGTGGTGGCATGGATGTCTTCTGTTCTCTTTTTCTGGGTTTGAGGTACAAGGCAATGTTGATGAAAAGAGATCCTATTTTGACAATTTCTAGCAAAACATCTCTCTGAGCCTATTCTCTCAGCTATAAATGAGAGTAGCTATTACCTTTCAGAGCTGTTGAAAGGATTAGAGATGACATCTGGAAAGTGCTTAATTATGGGAGATTGATTATAGGAGATTTTATTATGGGAGTTTTGGGCACCTGCAAGGAACACCACCATTAGAGAAGTCACCTAGGTATCCCAGTACACCCAAACAGGCAGGAACACCATGTTCCCCACACCACCTAACCAGGCACATCCCCTTCCATTCTTCACATGAGAATGCTACCTTCCTGACCCCAGAGTTTTAAAAACCCTTTAATGATAAATGTCAGCACATCTGGCAGGGAGGGGATAGTAGTGAAGAGAGAGCTCAACAAGGTAGAAATCCCTAATTAAGGCAATTTCAATCACACAATTATATATGTAGAAGGAACTCTAGAAATTATTCAGTGCAACCCTCACATTTTATAGGCCGGAAAACTGAAACCTAGAAAGGAAAAGAGACAAATCCAAGTCAATGACAGGTCAATACCTTAACCAAAACTTTCTGACTGGGTCAGGGCTTTATTCACTACCCCACACAGCACAGATCTGCTGAAACTGACACACAAAGTGAGAGAAGATACTGGAGAAAGGGAATGTCAAGCTCATAATTATTCAGCTTCTACTGTATAAAAAACATTGAATAGCCACTAAGACTTAGAAAAGTTCCCAGCTGTCCTTCAGTAACAACATCTAGCTGTGGGGAAATGCCTGGAACATGAAACAGCAGCAATGGAAGGAGGTTTGTGGCAACAAGTCTTGGAATGCATTCATGGAGATCAGAGATAAGAACAGGGTGACAGCACAGAAGACTTCTCCACCTGGAGTGAGACAATGTTGCAGCCTTGTAAAATGGACAGACTATGAATAGACCATGGCTAGGATGGAAAAGATATTCAAGCAAAGGTTCCAGCAGAAGCAAAATCTTGGAGACAAGCCTGGCTTGTCTACATACCTGGCTGCTTTCTGGCCCTTTTACCATAGATAGTGGAACTCAGTGCTCAGGGCAGAGACCTTGGGGATTCCGTGTTCCCCAGAAATCACCATGGGAGTGAGCTAGGGAACTAACACTTTCACTTTCTCTGTCTCTCTGTATCTCTGTCTCTGTCTCTCTGTCTCTCTGTCTCTCTCTCACACACACACACACAAGGAGGACTGGTTATAGAGTCAGCTGCTCAGATTTCTCTCCTCCTACATGCTCCACAACCCCAGGAGTTCTCACATGGGCTCCACCAGGCTTTCACCAGTCCTTCACTGAAGCAGCCTTCATCCCTGGTCTCCAGACATTTGTCCAGCTATTGTTGGTGCTCATGGTCTCTGTCTTTTACAGCAATATCTGACCATAGGTGTCGGAGAGCACATCTGTGGAAAACCGTTAGTAAATCCAGCTAACTGTGCTAACCTCAACATTACCTTCCTTTTACTTTTCCTACCTTAATTTTTCTATTGCCCTGATTTCATCATCTCATTTTATCTTATTATAGTGCATATTTTTTATAAGTTGCTGTAACTCCTTTTTCAAGCAAGGTGTTACCTCAATGCATGCCTCATAGCCTAGCCCATTTGTACTGCAGCCTGACACATCTTTTCCCAGGGATACCTTGCCACCCCATCACAGAAACCCCAAATTCATCCTTTCAGGCCTAAACCAAATGTCACTTTCTGACAAACCATTTCCTAATTTGTCCAGGTAAAGCTCACCTTCCTTCCTGCCAAGTTTCAACTGCATGTGGTATCTACTCTTTTAGAGCTTTTACCCTGTTCCATGGAATCCACTCGAAACACTAGTAAAACAAAACAAAGCAAAATGTTGTTAAAGCAAAGCAGCTAAAGCAAAGCAATCTCTACCATGCCGTTCCCTCATTCCAACACACTCGATGGCTCCACACTGCACAGTGAAGGAAACCCCACTTTACTACCAGTTTAGCTCTCATTTGATTTCCTTTGTTCATCCTACACACCTGTTAATCCAACTGCCTGCTTTTTCTCAAGTCTGCCCTTTTCTCTGCCACAAGTAAAAGGGGGTAGTAGATCTTGTCCATGGGCTGTGCACAGCTAGAAAGACACACACACAGGCTCAACTCTGAAAGATCTCCAGACTTTTAGACACTTAAAATTTTGTTTCCTCAGTACTTTTTCCTCCTCCTCCTACTAGGTCTTTATGTATTTATATTCTCTGGCGGTAATGCAATAGAAATAACGTAGACTGTGGAAGTAGACATATAGACTATTTCTTGGTTTAAATACTAGATCTGCCATTTAATAGCTGTGTGATTTCATTGGGTCTCTGTTTCATTATCTTAAAAGTGGGGACCACAAAGATAAGATATGTGTGAAAATGCCTGGTCTTATCCAAAGTATGTGAAAGCTGCTTAATAAATACTAGGCATGATTTTTATTTTATTTTATTTTATTGTTATTCAATTATAGGTGTCCCAATTTTCCCCTGTTGCTCTCCCATCAACCCCTCTGCCCCTGCTCCCACTCCCACAGTTTTGCTGTCCATGTCCATGGGTCCTTTATATTTGTTCCTTGACTAGACACTTCCCCTTCTTTCCCCTACTATACTTCCATGTCATGAAAGACAAAAGCAGCAGGTCAGACATCATGGCCTTGGTGCCCAGTCTAACACAGACACTGACTGCTCAGGGCCTGGAGGCCCTTTCCACAGCAAAGTCACTTTGCTTACTCAACATGAAGTGGAAAATGCCACTTTATTCCTTCCTCAAACATCAGTCAGTAGAGGCTTCTTTTCATCCCCCTCCCTCCCAACTCCTCCAAGCTCCATGATTTTTTCATTTTGCATTATATGTGCCAAATGCTTCTGTCAATAAATATTATTCAACTGTTAGGGGTAAGGGTCTAAATCAATAAATATCAAAAATCTACCAGCTTCTCTATCATCTCCAAACATGGCAGGACAGAGGGAAGAAGGTCCTGATGCTCAAATGAAAAATGAACTATTAGTGAACGAATAGAGGCAAACAGGGAAGCAAGCTTCACCCAGTTCCTCATATCTGTGTCTCTGGGCTCAACATACACACTGAATGTATCTGATGGAAACAGGGCAGCATCAGATGAACTCGGAAGGCTAAATCTCAGTCTGCAGTGCACTCAGCAAAGGAGCCCCACAGTTACTCAGAACAAGTGTGGTTGGGCTGTCATTAGTGTCACAGAGAAAACCAACCTTTAAGGTTTTAGTCCCAGTTTCACAAAGTAATCTGAATACTTCAGTATTGCAACCTGGCACTGTGTCACTGAGGCTGCTACCTGGGGAAAGTCAGGTTACACCAAGAAGAGGCTGATAAAGGCCCTTGAGTTCCACAGATGGAGAGGGTCAGTTTACTTCATGAAGGAAACCATGCCCCTCCCCTGACTTCTAGTCCATCTTAGAACCAGGATCTGGTTGACTTGAGTTATTCAAACTTTATCATCCTATTCCCTTGATGAAGGGGTTGTCAAAATAGCTACCCAGGGTTAAAGGGCGCACGACCTGTGGAAGGGAAGCTTTTTCTCTGTGCAACACTAGCCAGGCACTATCACATCAGGCCTGTGGTCTGGCCCCTCCAGGCCACTGCCAACCACTGAGCTAACAGCACAGATCCAAAGAAAACACACACACATGGCATCAGGGGGCATGTGGGTAGTCAGCAGACCATGTAAGGAGCCTCTTGACTGCGTCTTCACACCTCATAGTTAGTTGGAGATATGTAATGATTCAACTCTGGAATTCATGAAGATAGGCAAATAAAGCAATTTCACTGAGCAAAAAGTCACTTAAGAGAGCTCTAGCTCTGATCTTTGGAAATTAAAGAAATGCCTCGTTTTTATTTTAAATCTCCAAAACCGAGAAACTAAGGTATATACTGTAAACATTCAGCCAAAATACACAGAGAAGGTATAATGCGTGTTTGCTCTCTAATTTAAGAATGTTCAACTCTTCTCCATAGAAAACAAGAGAAAGACAAAGCAAAGATAGATATGCCTGAGTATAGGCAATAAGTAAGCAAGTAGCTCATGAGACAAGTTAAAATAAGAGCATGCGTGTATTGAAGAGAAGCTAGGCAAAGAGGAAAAGAACCAAGCAGACACACCTAACATTCATGCAGAACATCAACTGCTTTTTGGTGACACTCACTCAGGCCTGTGTCCTCTGCCCACATAAGATCCATTGCTGTTTATCAGGACTGCTCTGGCCAGACCCTCCTGCCCCGGCATCTCCCTGCAAAAAAGTACGCATTGGCCACAGGCTCTTTCTGCCTGCTATGCCTTCTCATTTGCCTCTCAACTGTGGCTTCCAGAACCTCATCACCAGTGGGAATGTCTGACAGGGCAGAGGGACAGACAGGATCTATGACTCTCTATAGCATGGAAGTCAGGGAAGTGGTCTTTCCACCCACTTGTACCCTATCTGAAGCACATAAACCCATCCCATGTCTTTGGCTATGAGCTTTCACTCCCATGATGTCTGAATAGGGCACCCACTATGTGTAAAGCACACCTAGAAGCTGCCATCGCATCAAGGTATTTTATATCACAAGGGGTAGGGTAATGACCACAAAGAGTAAAGGTCAGGGAACGTAGAAAGAGGGAAAAGGTGCCAGTTTTATGTCTGAGGATAGAGAAGAATTAGGGTCTCAAGGAAAAATCATTTCACTGAAACCCAGGATTTGAGTGGCTCTGCCACTAAGAAGCTGTAGACAAATCACTTTGTCTCTCAGGAACTCAGTTTTCTTATCTGTAGGAATGAGGAAGCTGGGCTAAATTATCTCCAGTACCCCTCCTGGATCTCCCGTTTTCACCACGTATCCGAGAAAGCAGTGTCTATATAAAGCCACTGATGCTTACATAGGGTACAAAGATCGCCTGAATAGCCATACCTCTTTATTGTGCTTCACAGATGTTATTTTTTACAAATTGAAGGCAAGACCTGCCGCCAGCAGAGAGATTATAACTTGCTTTATTGCAGTACTTGCTTTATAGTGATCTGGAATGGAACCTATATCTCCAAGGTATGTCTGCATTAGCAATGGGGCACTAACTAAAAGTGAGACTGAAAAAAAATAGTTCTTTCCTAAAAGTCCTGTATTCTCCTAGTGGACTAGATAGCTCCTGTTTGTCCCTTCAAACCCACTCCACCCTGTTCTAGGTACACCCACCATCCTTCTGCAGCCTACTCAGGACCCTGAAAGCTGACTTCCTTAGACTGCACCATGGCTCCCTTGCCTCCTGGCACCCTGCTGAGTTCAGTCATTGGAAAGCTTTTACAGGAGTCAAGAGAAGCAAGGAGAATGAGGCTGGGATATGTCCACAATCTCCCTGTGAGGTCCAGAGGGGCTGGCTATATCCCTTGACCTAAAGCCACAGCCCCTTTTGAGGTAGCCCTCAACACAGACTCTCTGTCTCCAAGTTCAGGTAACCACTCCTTGTTCATTCCCTTAGGTCTAGGGAAACAAACCTCCCCATTCCTAGCCCACCCCTGTGTAAAACCCGTTCATTAAACCTTCTGTAGGCTATCCAACAAGGCCGATTCATCCATTCCTGCCTGAAGCCTTGACTGGAATACCTAATGAACCCACTTTCTCCCTAGTTCTATCTTTGAATGACTGAGTCACTCTGAAAAATCTCTGCACTATGCAACTCACATTCCAGACTTTCTTGGTGCAGCTGAATTCCCAGACAGAAGCTGAGTTGTCTCTTTTCTCACCAGCCCTCTTCATGCTTACCTGAAAATTCCCCATTCCATTTGAAAGGAAAAAAGCTAAAAAACCTCAGTTCTGTGTGGGGATGAGCAGCACAACATTCCTGTCATTGTTAATATGCTCTTCCACCCAACCTGGTGACTCAGTATCTCTCCCTGTAGATGACCTCACAGCAGTGTCTTCCCATTTACAAGCCTCTGCCTGACAACACCCAACCTACCCTCCCAGGGAAAAGGTTGTTTTCAGGGATTCTGGATCCCCATCAAGCCCAGCTCCACCTCTGCTCCCCAGACTCACTACAAACTGATGCAGGTTGGATGCTTTTGTATGTTTTCTGGAGAAATTATTTAAATTTCAGCTTCATTGAGGTGTAATTGACATAAAATTGTAAGGTGTTTAAAGTGTACATCGTGGTGACTTAATATTCATATACATCATAGAAGTACTTCCTCACATAGTCATCAAGACACACATTTATCTCGGGGGGGGGGGGGCAGGATTTAAGTTATACTCTTTTAGCCTATTTCAACCACACAAAACAGTGTTGTTAACTATAGGCACCATGTTATACATCATATCCTCAAAGCTTATTCATCTTATAGCTGAAAGTTTGTACCCTTTTACCAACCTCAACCCATTTCCTTAATCCCTCAGGTCCCTGGCAACCAGTTTTCTACTCACTGTTTCCATGAGTTTGATCTTTCTTTTAGATTCCACATTAGTGACACCATGCAGTATTTATCTTTCTCTGTCTTGCTTATTTCACTCAAAATCCATCCATCCTGTCACAAATGGCAGGAATTCCTTTGGTCTCTGGAGAAATGATGTTCTCTCTCAGCCCCACTCTAAGCTTAACATCTCAACTTCTTGAGATGGTTTCCTTTTAATAATGAAAATAATAACTTAAAAAGTTATTAAGTATTTACATATCTATCAGTCACCAATCTAGCCATTTTATATATATATAACTCAATCGTCACACAACCCTATGCAGTAGGTACTTTTATCTTCTGAACCTATTTTAAAGAAGAAAACATGGCACAAAAAGGTCAAGCCACATGCCAGGATTCAGGTGCATGAAGCCTGATCCTAGAGCCTGTACTTTCTTTTTTTAATGTTTCATTATGAAATGTTTTCACCATATAGAAAAGTAGAAAAGTATAATTAGTGCCCATATATGCACAACCTAAATTTAATCATTTAAATCAGTCCTATTTATCTCGTAGTTTTAACAGAACTACTTCAAAGTGAGTTACAGATATTATATTTCATCCATAAATACTGTAACATGCATTTCTTAAATATGAGGGTATTTTCATATCCATAATATCATTATCATACCTAATAAAGTAAATAATTCCTTAATATTTACTATCTAGTAACTAGTCCATATTCAAATTTCCCTAACTGTCTCCACAAAACTCTTCATGAGTTTACATGTCCCCCTCCCACATGGTCTCATCTTTTCTGCATTTTTCCAATTTTAGTTCACATGCTGTCCCCACCCCCATCACAACTATACTATTTGCTCTTTGCTCTGCTTTTTCCTAAAGTTAAAAACCTTTTACTCTCCAGTTCTCCTCCACTCAGTTCTTGTGTAAACCTAATGCAAACCTATCTTTCCTGATGGAAAAGAACAACCTCCCCAATTTAGCTACTGCCCCACAGCAGCCATGACCATGTAAGACACATAGCAGGCAACATGCACAAGACACGCTACTGCTCATGTCCTGTATGAGCAACTCAAGGAAAAGGAAAAAGATGGCAGGCTCCTGAAGAAAGGGATGAGGGTCTCTCTGGAGAGAGTGGCGTCATCCAAAGAGAGGAAATTGTCAAATCCGCTCCATGTCTTTGCTTTGGGCATATTTGTTCTGAAAGCAATGTGAGTGTAGCTCAAGTGATGTTAGGTGGAAAGGAAAAGCAAGGCTGGGTTATTCCCAGTTACAGAATCACCTTTGAGATTCTAGACTCCAAAGCAAAAGCAGCCCTACTACATACACCATGCTCTTTCCCTCAGTGCCCAACCAATCAGCTCATAAACCCGGCAGACGTCATCTTTGGGCACCCTCTCAAAAACCTTTAGATTTTCTCCCTTCCCCTGGGTGGACTGCATGTACAGGTGTGGGGTGAGAAGGTGGGCAAGGAGAATAGATCACTGTTACTGTTGTGCTGTTTTTCCTGCTTCAAACCTCTTTGAAGAAGGAGAAAGATGCTGAAGAGAGAAACAGAAGAAGAGTACTGAGAAGAAGGTATCATTGAAGTCCCTAACATACCTCTTAATATCAAAACCATATGTCCTACGTTTAAAGAGTTGCCAAAGAAATCTCATCATTTCATTTACTGATGTTTTCAAAAAGTGTCTTACCATCTCTCAGCAGTTTAAACTCCTACTTGTTCTTTAAGACTTAATCAAAATCACCTGAATTTGGTGCCTTCCACTGCTTCCTTTGCATCCAGTGATGACCTGATTGCAAGATGTGTCAGGATGAGTTATAATGATCTGTTTCCTTGGTTGTCTCCTCCACTGGACTCTAAGCTCCTGAGGCCAAAATCATGTCTCACTTATCTCTGTACCCTCAATTCTTCACCCAGGGTCTGTTGTATGTCATTCACTTAACAATTAGTCAACATGTATTGTATTCTAGCACTTCTCCCAAAACCACCTCTGCATCTTGCTAATAGCACTAGGGTGTGTTTCTTTCTTTACTTAAAAAATAAAGGTTCCCAACTGCTTCTCAGTAGCTCACCTGATAAAGTAATTAGAAAACTATACATCCAGAAAACTTTGCCTATGTATAAAGGGAATGTAAGTCAGCCTCTTGTTACTTTTGTATATCAACCTTTTCATATGGCTCCTAAAGGCGTGGTGGCCTAGCCTTTTTCAGGCCTCACTACTCCAAAATCAGTACTTTGCATATGCCACATCCTCGAGAAATGCTTGTTGAATTGACCTGATGATGTCCATGATCTGCATCCCCTAGAGAAGCTGACCATCTGCCAAATATAACTACAGTGTGTTTGAAATATGATAAGTAGCTGACGAAGTTCAAGCAAGAAAGAAAATTATCAATCCCTCCTGAAAGGGAGCGAAGCGAAGGGCTTTCTTGCTTCCAAAATGTCCAAACATCTTGTTCTAAATACTGACATCTGTTTGCCTCCAGTTTGCTGCTCCCAATGTTTGCCAACTGGCCAAGAATATTTGTGTCTTTACCAACCATCTTCCCCCATCGCACCCACCTCTCTTCCTTCCAGAGCTGGCAGCTTCAGACACTACCATATAAGCACTATGCAAGCTTATATACCAAGGGCGAGTGTGCCCACCTGTACTGAGGAGGCCAGGCCACCGCCTCTGGACCTGAAACAAATCCACCATCACAATGTCTTAGTGGCTCCCCTCCCCTGCAAAATATACAACAGTGCCATCACCCCAATCCCTAGCCCCATTATCCCCCCTCTTCTGCTTCTCTTCTCATTGCTCTCTTAAATCACATATAATCTGGCTGCCAAAGACATCAAGCCCTCATTCCAAACACAGGAATCCTAGAGACAGACTGGCCAACCTCACGTTTTACCGGTAACCACTTCCATGCTCTCCTTTCCTTATGTCCTTGCCTTGAATTGCCCTGGCTCTCCTTCTGCCTTGCCACCTCTGCTTGCATGTTTCATGGACTCCTATTTCTCTCCCACCCTCTAACTCTAAGTTTTCCTTCAAGTCAAACCCACGAGCTCTCTCCCCACACCACCTCACACATGCACCTTCCCACTCCAGGGAGGCTCTTTTGCCTTGTGCAGAAACAGCTCCTTGCACTTAAACCTGCTGCATTCTTTTTCCTTTACACACCTCAATGCTCTAAGGTAACTGGTTGCCAAATCTAGAAAGGTACTCCCAAATCCAAAGCACAACCCTCCTCTCTGTTATGTACTTAAGCCCCACAGCCTCAATTGTTGTCTAGACAATTGCATTTTAGTCACCTGCAGTTGCCACACATTCCATCTCCAAATTAGCTCTTTCCCCTCATCCTCCTTTCTTCCATTGTGCCTCCATTTTCCTAAGGCACCAAAAAAATACATGTAGTGTTTTTAAAGAGAGAGAGAGAGAGAGAGAGAGAGAGAGAGAATTAAAGAAGAGACCAGTAGAGACTTTTGTACTTGGAAAATAGCAGGAAAGTGTTAACACCTACATTGGGAAGAAAAAGGATGTGGATTTCTAGAACCCACCCCCAGAGACTTCAACTCAAGAAGTCTAGATTGGAACCAAGGAATCTGTATTTTAACAATGTCCCCAGTGATTCTGATACAAATAGCCGTAAGTCACGTTCTGGGAAAGATTGGATTTTAGTAGTTGGGTAGAAGGATAAAGCAAAGCTAAAAATGTGTAAATGCCCAAAGATGGCTTTAAATAGAAGCAATAAACTGTTACAAAGCTCTGTTGAGTGGGGATCTCTACTAAAACCACAGAACCAGGATAGACTGAGGAGATTATGTGGTCTCACTTATTTATTCCACAAAGAAAAACTGATACTTGGAGGAGGCCACACAAGTCCAAGGCAGAGTGTTGAACATAAGTGACAATGGATATTTTTTTCCATAGAAGTAAATAAGCTTACAGACTGGCTTAAAATGGTACTTCACAATTTTTTTAAAGATTTTATTTATTATTTTTAGACAGGAGGGAAGGGAGAGAGGCAGAGAGGGAGAAAGACATCAATGTATGGTTGCCCTTCACCTCCAGCTCCACCTGGAAACCTGGCTTGCAACCTGGTTATGTGCCCTGGCTGGGAATTGAACCAGCGACCTTTGGGTTCGCAGGCCGGCGCCTTATCCACTGTGCCACCAGCCAGGGTGGTACTTTACAAATTTTAATGTGCAAATAAATTAAGTGAGGTGCTGTTTACTATGCAGAATGTGATTTATCAAGTCTGGGAGGCCTGAGACCCTGTATTTCTAAAAACCTCCAGATAATGATGATGATGCTGGTTTATGATCCCCTCTTTGAGTAGCAAGGTCTTAGAAAGTAAACTAACTGTTTTTCTGTTGTTCTAAATAAATGGTCTATTTCCTTACAATGAGCACTTGTGCTGCAGAGAGCAGTATACTCTGGTTTCCTTGGCCGCGCTGTGTGGAGTGAGTGGACTTAATGCATCACTGCCTCCAATTTGGGGCCCTCATCACCTGTTGACAGCCAGCAGGGTGGAACCCAGAACAAACGAGGGCTACCACACCTCCAGCTTCAGTCCTGCTACTGAAACATCCATGTTGAAAGTGTGATGAGATGGTGAAAGTTAGGGACTGTAAAAGATACAGCCATGTACTTTTCTTGAATGTATTTTGAAAATTAGGAGACTTTTTCATTTTAAAGAAAATTTTCTAATTAAAATGCATGTCCTTGATGGGAAATACATGTAGAACCAAAGGAAAGGTTCTGTTTGGAATTAGGAAATAAAGATTCAGTTAAGCACCATTATTATGAACAGAAGTTGCGTTATACCCAGAAAGAGAATGGGATACTGGCTTGGAGGTGGACTCTGAAACCACACTGCCTGTTTTTAAAACTCAGCTCCATCACATACATACTGTGGAAATTAGAACAAATTATTTTACCTTAGTTTTCTCATCAGTAAAATTGGCTTATTATGAAAATTAAAATGAATTACTACATGTAAAGCACTTAGTATGATGCCTAACACAGAATGGGCATTCAATACAAATTGAATATAACTATTTCCAAAATGTGAGTGCAGAACCACAGTTTAGTGAATTCCTCAGTCACTAAGGAATTCAGCTTGATCTGTCACAGGGTAGAATTATCTACTGTGCCTGGCTCCCCAAGGCTTGTAGCCCTCTTTTGAAGAACAGAAAGCATACACAAAAGGTCCTGGTTCAGTCTTTTCTATTCATCTTGCGGTATCTTGAGTATACATAGCATGACCTGTGATGGGAGCAACGGCAGTCAGATGGCCATGTCTGGGTACTCATTACTCACCCCAATATTTCTAGGGTCAGCTTCATGTGTACATAGTCACACAGAATCCCACATTGAGAAAGCCCTGTGCCTAGAATTTGATGCTTTGTAGTCGTTCTCTGAAATTTCTTAATAATTTAATCTTTTAAACTGTGCCTTATAAGTGAAATCTGGTGGTGAAATCAGTGTGCCTAGAGGGTTGGGGCCTGGGCTTACATATAGTCCACCTCCAGCACCCTCTTCTCCCACTGCCTGGAGCACCAGGCCTTGCCCAGTTCTCTTAGTCCTGTTCCCTAGCAGGTGCCTAGATACAAATATGGCTGGAGGTGGGGTGGTCAAGGTCAGGTTCATACACACCACAACAGCTCAAGGCAGGGGATGGTGGCAGCCATCCCTCCCCTGGGCTGGCCACACCACAGCGCGCTCAGTGGGAAACTCAGCAAGAGCAAGCCTCTTGCCCACCTGCAATCCAAGTAGCTAGCATGTCCCTGTGTTTGCACTATCCTTGGGGGTTGCCCCTCTGCTCTGCGTCGAGGCAGTGGGCCCTTGGGAATGAGCCCACTTATCAGCCCCTGGCCAGGGGTCAGTCCTACAGCCAGTAAAAGGGGACCCCCAGCATCCATAAGCCATATGCACAAAATCAAAAGAGGGGAGGCACCACACACCTGCTCGGGTCCCTCCAAGCATCCTTTGCTCAGGGAGCAAATAACAAATTAAAAAATACCATGGCAGGTCTAGAGACCATGAAAGAAAGAAAAAGTTTTCTACTTCAAAACCTGTAACAACATTTTTGGTGTGTTTTTGAACAAAAGATTTGCATATTCATTTAGCACTGGGCCCTGTAAATTATCTGGCCCATCCTCACCGGACTCCCAACCCCACTCTAAACCGTTTACTTGGTGCCACTTTCATCTCTCCCTCATCTCATGTTGGGAGAGTAATATCTGGTTCTTTCTTAATAAAGGAACCCTTGATAACTGGCCTCAAGAATGTAAAGCTAATGGAAAGTGGAAAGAAGAGAAAGTAAAGAATTCTCAGGAGAAGATTCCTAGCAACATAAGAGAATGGCAACTAGGCTAGGAGATAAAAAGGACTAAAATCACCCCCAGAAAACATTTCCCAATAGTTATGCCACTATCCTCATGGTTTCCAAACTCTGTACCTAAGACACACTTCGATATCATGGCAAATTTGTAAGGATCCATGGGATGTTTAAACTGTTGAGGAAAATACATCAACGTCTATTAGACACCACGTAACCTATTAACACAAGATAGTTCTCAGTTTTAGCATGAAATCACACTTCATGCCTTTCGATGACATCATGTCTTTGCAAAACGGGATTTGGAGCAATGGCTATGATTTAAAAGTTTACATAACACATAAAAAATCAATATAGAACAGGAAATGAAAGAAGCAATACCCAATCTAATCCCAAAGTCAGAGAAGTTGTGCTATGCCCAACAGTCACATAAGTCTCAGTAGTAAGTAACCATAGTTGTTTAAGAATAAAATAGTTTGCTTTCAATTTATATGTATTATTTTTTCAAGTGGCTACTACATCATTAGGACATAATTACTTATTAAGTTTTTTGGACCTAGCAACTTAATGAGCAGATCTGTTATGTGTTTTGTTTGGCCTAAGAGCACTATGGAAAAATTAGTGAGATGTTAAGGTACCATGAGCCAAGAAAGTTTGGGGACCTCTGTACTATACAATCTCTTTACTTGATATAATAAAAGTCTCTGAAAGGAGAAGATAAGGATTGTGAGAAACATATATCCAGTGGAACCAGAGCCAGATTCAACCAAATATAAACTAACAATTGACACAGAGTGTTTCTCACATTACATTTAAATAAGCTACTGCCAAATATCAAACATTACCTTGGATTTTTTTTTTAAGTAATGAATGTAGACACTTTCATCTTCATCCTGGGGAATGAATGGCCAATCTGAACACTACTGAAGAAAATGTTAAATCCATGGGTAAAGGATGCAAAGACAAAGAGACAAGAGGGAAACTCATTGATTTAACTGAGCTGGATTAATTCCAATAAGAAATCACAGAAAAATCCAATTGCAGGTCAAGGCTCTGAAGCCTGAAGTACTTACTAAGTTACACAAAAGGCTGATAATGATGCTTTTTGGCACCAGAGGGAGACGTATAGCTTCAAAACTTTCAAGCTTGGGAGGGAAGAAAAAAAATAAATAACTGAGAGGAGAATTTGGATCTAGAAACAGTAAGATTGTCATGTTACAACCTGTGTTACTTGTGGTCAGAAAGAGCATCTGGCCCACCTACCAAAATTAGTGAGCCCTACCCATGGACTTGGAAACACAAAGATGTGGCACCAGCCAAAGGAACAGGAAAAGACAGGCAGATCTGTTTGAAGGTGGAAATTATATATATGAAAACTGTAAGGGAAACCTGGGTGCCCAGTGTCTCACTTTCTTAATACAGTCAGATAGTTTGAACCTTGAAATTGTAACCCTAGGCTTAGGGAATAAGCCTAGATGCTGTGCTGACAGGCTTACTGAAGGGCCCATGAGCAGCAGAAATGACAGAGCCTCACGAGATGACTTGACCCAGACAGAGGTATGGGGACAGAAGCTGGTGACACCAAGAACTATGTTCCAGGCAGGTGCTCTCATCAGGCTCCTCCTGCTTGGAGGTTGGTGCCTGCACGTGCAAGGGACAGGGTCAAAGCAACGAGACTCCTCAATACACAGATAAAGACTACCGCAGATAAAACGCACATCTGGTCTCTCTCTCCTGCTGCGCCTTTAGCTTCTGCAGACGGTCTGGGTGCTCAGTGGATCTTTCACTGCTTTCCTTGACTGATCTTCCCCAACTTCACCTCTTGCCCTTTATCTACCTTCCTTGTCCTGAGCCCCTTGTTTTCCCGAATCAGGCTTTGGGAGGCATTCTGACCTAGCTACCCTCTTTGGTTCTGACTTTGTTGTTCTATAAACTTTGAGAACTTCCTGACCTTTAAAGCTTGCTTGTATTTCTTTAATCCCAGTTTCTCATCCTCTGCTCAGCTTCCAAAATAATGCTCATATTGGAAGATAGTGTGGCAAAAGAGAGATGGCGGGTGGGGGTGGTCCAGGGGCTTTCTCTCCACAGGAAGAAGCCCTCAGAGGCCTGCCCTCCTCACCAGTTCTTCACCCAGCCAAATGTGGGAAAGGAGCAATCAGTGGATATTAAAACTCCCTCAAATAGGGAGGGAAAAAGATCTGGTAGGGCAGGCCAAGACGAATACCTCTGGGGAAAAAAGATATGCCAAATATCCCATTTAAAGAAGTTGGAGGCTCTGAGAAAATGCGAACAAAATTTTACCCTGTCAAAAATCCTCTTTACAGACCAGGAGGAGAAACAAATCATATTTAAGAGTAGTTGTTATATATAGATTACGGCTACCCAAAAATTGTTGACTGTACTTTCTTGGGAAGCCCATAAATATTTGGTGGGTCCTATAAAAGAAAGAACTAAGGATACAGTAACTGGCTCAGAATTTATCCTGTGTAGCTCACCCAGAGACCGGCAGCCTAGGGGTTTGTCATTGCTGGATTTCTAATGGCTAGGGACAGCTATCAACCAGTGGCAATTTATACAGAAATTTGAATGTTGTGTGAGAAGAAAGGAATGCCCCCACCTAAGGCAATCTTATAGGACCAGCATTTTCTCAGAGCTGTGATATGCAAAGAACTACTTTCCTAAGTACATTCTCTAGGAGACCCTATAGACGCTCCAAATGGCTTAGGGATTGAAAGAACCTCAGCAAATATCTATTTCAGCCCCTTCACTTTACAGTGAAGGAACTGAGACCCAGAAAGGTGCAGTGGTCTGCCCAGGAGCACAAGCTGAGAATAGGACACAGGGCTTCCAACCCCAGACAGGGGATGTGCCTTTTTGTACCATGCTGCAGCCAGGACTGCACACCTGAGAAGGTCTCTACTGACATCTAAAGCAGCGCAAACTCCCACTGACCATATTTTTGGAGAGTCCTTTCTCCTCCAAAAAATAAGCAAATTTCCTTCCAAGGGCTAAGCAGTGTCTGGAAAAGTCCAGCCCCAACTAGAAAGAATATATACACATGACAGGCAAGGCAAGGGGTGGCCAAAAGTCAAACAACTCCAAAGGAGAGGATGAAAAACAGGGTTAAAAGTCCTGACACTTGGAAATAAATTGCCTCCTTTGTTCTTAACCCCCACAAAGGCTGTTCAGGAACTGGCAAGACTCTAGTTATTTAGGCTAAGTTTTGAGATCAGACTGAATCCAAAGCCAAGAAATGGAAAAGTCCTAGAGAACAAACCCTCAGGAGGACATATACTGAGGGTCGTTGAAGGAATGAATAAAGCATGTACCGGCAAGCAGAGCCATTTACATGTATAAGAATTGAAATTCTGTAGCAAGGGGGGGAAATGGCACTACCTCCTCCTCCTGGAGTGCTTGACAGAGTCCTAAAGGGACTGCCCATCTGTTCTATGTTACAGGGATTTAGGGCTGGATTTGATGATGCCACTTCTATCATCAGGTCCTGCCAAATCTAGGGTTCTCCGGCCTCCGGAAAACCTAAAGTAGCACATTTCAGCCATGGGTCTGACATGTCAGAGAGAATCACATCTGGGGAGCTGCCTTGCTCTTTCTGATAGGGAAAACTGAAACCTACAGGGCAAATCACAAACATGCTTATTTAACACCTAGCATAATGAATGCTAGGTGGAATAATTGGGGCAGTCCCTGAAAAAATGTCTCGAAGAATTACCTCTAATGTCTAACAAGTCAAATACTTCAAAACAAAGAGAACAGACTGAAAGGCGGTAAGAGCTTAGAAACTGGGCCAGGGTAGAAAGAAGAAATTAGATGACCTCCTTTTGGATTCAAGAGACATAGGTTGCATCAGGGAAGAGGAAACATCACGGCTAACAACGTTAGCAGACTTCTGTGAACCCTGCACCCCTTCAGCAGTCCACTTATCCTGGCTCAAAAAACAGACATTACAATCAGATTCTATGAGAACTGCAGAGAATTAAATTATATAACCAAGCATGCCCTCTGCTAGAAGGGATGCTAGAAGGGATGCTTCCCAGTAGAATCTGTTGGGAAATGCTAAATATTTCTTTTATCAATTTATATCAAAGTTTTTAACCAATGGAACCCAAATCCCCCCAAAGTAATTGTTACTTCAGGTAATGTGGAAGTTTGTGTTATACCTCTCAGGAGGAGGAATTCAAAGTTCCAAAGGTCCTGAAGCCTAGTGGTTAACTAAAATGGGCTAAGATATTGCTGCAACCCCACTAATTAAAGACATACTACATTCAACTAGACTATAGACTATAAGCTCCTAGAGAAACTTTGGTTGGAACTGATAGTCATCAAGTCACAAACTTGAACTTAAAGTTAATAAATGCTAATTAGGACTTCCAGAATTCCAGATTATAGGAAAAGAATCCATGGCCATTCTCAAGAAGACACTATCACATATTTCATGAAACTCCTATTACCAAGGTACAAATTATTTCATCTGTGGACTGAGTAGCCTAGACCACCTTGCTGTACACAGTCAGCTGACTAATCATTCTAACTGTGGGGAATACAGTCTGAAGGTTTCTGGTCTGGTGTCTGGAATTAGGCACAATGTGGTAAGGCTAGCTGTCTGGCCATCATGAAGCTTGGGGCGTTCTACTAGGGAAAGGCCTAGAGGTCCATTCTAAGAAAAACAACCCCAGAGCTTTCTGAAGCTTCACAGAAGTCAGATGGAGAAGTCTCCATTTGCTTCCATCCACTTTGCAACCTTTTAAAGAAAGCAGTAACAGGAAGATGGGGAATAGAAGTAAAAATGGTGCCACAGCCAATGCTGTAAAGACCCAAACAAACCTTGCAAGCAGCCATCTCTGTCTAGCCTCAGTTGTACCATTGCCTAGGAACAGTAACAAAGCAGCTGGGAAAGGGAGCTAAGGTATCCCAGTGCAAGCTCTGCGGGTTATCTAGGACAATTCTTGACCCAAGCCTGACTTTACTCATCTATCTGAGCTTGCATTTGGCTAGTAGCCTGGGGATTTCCCCCATTTTCTACATGGCAAACATTCTCCCTGGGAAGGGAAAAAATTAATTTGACATAAGCAATCAATCCCACTGGAATATTTGTGCACATTGAGCCAAGCAGAAATGGATCCCTAAAAGGGAGTGCTTCTGGGAGGTGATGGGAATTTTAATGCTGAAAAATGATACTGTGTCAAGAACCCAGTATGATGGAAAAAGCACATGCATTTGCATCTAAGGCATGAGCAACGTTACATGCATGCCTACAAGCACATTTATGTACACACAGATATGCAGACTTGCCATCCTCATGTGAAAAGATGTCTAGATATATAATTGTCCAGCCTTCAGTCACTTTATGTTTTATATTCAAAATAGTTTAAAGAGATGAAAGAACAGAGCAGTGCTAAAACCATTCACAGTAGAAAGCTAAAGTAGCTTGTGAAATGTTCCTGATTCCAATGTGATTCTTACAGTGCTGGTCTTGATAGATTAAGAAAAAAATTCCCTTTACCCACAACCCAAACCAAAAACCTGGAGAATACCTGAGACTTCACCTCACTCTTCAAGCCCACAATCAACTGGATGTGAAATCCTGTAGATTCCACTACCAACACATTTCTTTTATCAACTATCTTTCAGTAGTTTCCTGACTAGAATCTTGATCTCCAATTTTGCCCCTTCCAACACCACACTGTCCTTTCTAAATTATGATTTTCGTTCCATTACCTCAATTCCTTATGACTCCCTACTACTACAGTATAAAACCCAAACCCTGGAATAGGAAATCTGAAATCACACATTCATCTCCAGTCCCTCTCACCCCAAGCCCTAATTCACCATGATCTCCCACAACTCTCTGTCCTCACCTGCCCTTCTCCCTCTGACAGGAATGATTCCCCTCCTTACCTATCACTTGAGATAATGAACTCATCTTCCAAAAGCCACTGAAGCATCTCCTAATCTGTGACTATCACCACGTTTGCCAAAATAGGCCCTGCCACTCCCTCGTTTATGTCTCTGCATTACACTAGTGAAGTTATATCAGGTACCTGGAATGCTTTAATGTGCTTTTTTAACTAATGTTTCCCTTTATCAGAATGTGAGTTCTCTGAAGTCTAAAAAGCATGAGGAAAGGAATTGGAGTGCTGGGTATAAAGAAATGTAGAAGAAAGCCAAGACAGCAGTTTAATTACCCAGTGTCTTCTTTTGAGATGATGTGGCTGGGCTGGGTTTGTACATGCCCTAGGAAATTATTTTGGATTCCTTTCACCATCTTCTCTATCTGACTCAAAAGAAGAAATATTCAAGGACCTGAGCTGGCAGGAAGATCAATAAATTAGCCCTACCAGTGCCTTGGGAGAGCTAGCAGAACAGCGCTGATGGAGACCGGATGAAGGCATTATCTAATGTGTTTATGTGCATGACTAATTACAGACTTGCAATCCAACGAAATAGGCAAGGAAGTGTAGTCTTTTCAATACAGGCCCAGAAATCCCAGAAACTTGGCCCTTCTTTCAAAATATTCTAAGAATCAAAACAGTTTGAAGCCACTGCTGGCTATCAAGACGACCCTGCACCCTTGCTTGGGGATGATGCATCCTTGCTGTCATCTCCAAGCAAGGATGCAGGGTCACCTACAAGCTCTGGCATCAGGAGGTCTGACCAAGTAGTCTCGAGTTGCAGAGGCAAAAGGCTTCAGAATGATGGAAAGTCTTCACAACCCACTTACCACCTGGTTTCTATCCCTGCTGCCTTTGCTGTTGTCCAGTTAGCTCAGAATGCTACAGGCGGAAGATGCATTAGAGGCCTCCTGACTCAACTCTCTCATTGGTCTCAGAGAGATAAGGGTACTCAACCAAGCTTATCAATAACAACACTGTTCTGATACCCAGCCCACTGCTCTTTCCACTTTAACTCAGCCATCTGGCGCCATCATTTAACTACTTCTTTACATTTGCTCTGTACTTTCCCAACCTGTCTGGTTTTCCTGTCTTCGTTTCCACCACCTTCACAGGGAATAGTGTCCCTAATGTCCCTGGTCCAACTAGAAACATTGCTCATAGCTACTAGGACTATTTGAGCCCCAGAACCCTGGAGTAAGAAAGTGTATGATACACAAAAGTTTTCTCATGTAAAAAGAGGTGAAAAAATTTTTGATTAAAAACAACAGCAAACAAACAATTCCACCATAGAAGCAGAGCAACTGTGCTAAGCTTGACTTGATTTTTCTATTTATTTACTATTGCTTTAAATTGATCTTATTTACCATGTCCTTTCTATAGACTATACAAAAATGGTCACCAAAACCTAGACTGATGTTCAAGGAATGAGCCTTATTTTAAAAAAGCAAAACTCACTGGAACTGGTCTAGGAAGCTAAAGAGCCTTGAAAAGCAGACCTTAGCAAAGTAAAGAGGAAGATAAATACCATGTGATCTCTCTTATATGTGGAATCTAATGAACAAAATAAACTGATGGAAAAAAGAAAAAGAACCAGAGGCATGGATACATGGAACAGACTGACAGATCTCAGAGAGGAGGGACTGGATAAAAGAAGGTGAAGAGATTAGCCAAAGAACCTATATGCAGAGCCCATGGACACAGACAACAGGTGGTGAAGACCAGGGCAGAGGGGAAGGGCCTAGGATGGACATAGGAAAATGAGGAAGAAATGGGGGATACCTATAATAGTGTAAACAATTAACAAATAGAAAGGTCCATAACTCAAACGTTAGTCATATTTACCAGACTGAAACGCCAACCTTTCTAAATGCAGGATTCAGCAGTTCAGCTCTGTATGTAATTCATTACCTCCCCTGGCCCTCCTAAGACTGGGAGCTCCTTGAAGACAGAGCCTGGGCCATATTCCCCTCTCTTCTCCAGTGCATGGGATATAAGAAGAGCTCCATCAATGCTTACTGGAAGAACCAACAATGCCACACTTTTGCATGTTTATATGCACATAAACATACAGGTGAATAGATGGAATCCCAATGAAAGCAATCTTGGAAGCCCCATTTCTAAACCTTTTCCCCCAAAACTTATTGTTTTAACTAGAGTAATACTTTTAAAAATGCAATGCACTTCTCTCTTTTGCATGTACTTATGTATATTTAATCTCTCATCTACTTGCCTCAGAGACATTTAGGATAGTTACAGTAGTAGGCAAAGAGAAAGTGTAAAGTTTAGCTGTTAGCATTCAGGATAGGATTCTTTTAGAGTGCAGCCTGAATTCTCAAGCTCCCCACTAACATATCAAGATCTAGACTGGGTGAACTTGACTACTGAAATCACTTTAAAATCACTTGAAACCAGAGGCAGAGAATATTCAGTAGAGACAAAAATGAGAATCTTGCCATGAGAGGAGAGAAAGCCCTGTCCTTCAAGCACCAGGGGAACAAGGAAAATTTTCAATCAGGGTCTCAGGCTCCTCCTATACACCCACTTTATGGTCCAGCCACAGTTTGGGGACTGGGGGAAGACAGCTTTGGAATATAATATACCAATAGGCATGAAGGCACCTGAGAACCCAAGATCACTCCTGAGGAGCCTGCAGGCCTCTGGGAGAATGATGACCATGCAATAATGTCCATGAGCCACACTGTGTAGAGAGCATGGAAATGAAAACACTGTATTGGCCAAGGTTGGTTTGTAGTTGGATGGGCCAGATGCACAGTTTCTGCCTTCTCAAAATTGTTACTGACTGAGCTGGTGATAGTACTCAGAGATGCCCAGAGAGTCAATGACCAGTCAAAGGCCAAGTGTCAGGAATAAAAGGCTACAATGTGCAGGGCCTTTGACCTCATAGGCAAATAGGACATGAATGTTAGTGTTGGGTATCAGCATAATACTCCCCTAAATCAAGACAGATATAGTGACACCTCTGTTCCACCAGTACAAGAATCAAACCAAAGTCTTACAGTCAAGATGGTGGCATAGGTAAAGACAGCTGGCCTCCTTACACAATTACATCAAAATTATAACTAAGCTATAGAACCACCATCATGGAGAACCATCAGAAATTGAGCTGAATAGAAGTTCTATAACTACAGAATTAAAGGAGAAACCACATCAAGACAGGCAGGAGAGATGTGAAATAGGCTGGTCCCACACCCACATGTGGCAGATAAAAATTGGAAGCTATATCTCAGATGTGAGAGGTCCAAGTCCCCACCATACCCCCCAGCCCAAGGTTCCAGTGCCAGGAAGACAGGCCTCCATAACTTCTGGCTCTAAAAACCAGCAGGGATTTGAGGTTGTGGAAGACAGAGACTGCTGAAGTCCAAGGCAGTTTCTCTTAAAGGGACACAGACTTACTTGGACTCACTTGCTCTGAGCCCCAGTGCTAGGGCAGCAGATGGAAAGACCTCAAAACATATGAGGAGAAAATGATTGCCTAGCATCAAGGTGTGAGCTGGGGGCAGCTTTCTCCCAGACAAAAGTGCTGGTAAAGGCCATTGTTCCTTTTGAGTACTCCACCTACACAACCACAGGGCCACAGAGCCAACAGGTGGGTGCCACACCTGAGACTCCTTCAGACCTGGCTGACACTGTTTTACCCCAACCCAGTGATTCCCTGAGGCTCTACCTCACCCAAGTTATGGACCTACCCAGGCTGTTTTCAGTGTCTTTTCCTTATAAATGGCTTATCTTGGCTCATGCTTCAGATTTTCCTAAAGTCTTTCAAACAACCAGCATTTGGCCTTAGTAAGCCCCCTACCTGTACCTCTCACTAAGTTGCACCAGGCTCTGCACTAGCAGCAGCCAGCCTTGGCCCACAGCTCAGCCTCTCCTGGGCACCTCCAAGCCCAGCAAAAGTAGCAGCCACCTGCAGATCTCTTTGTAGCTAATACTGTGTGATCCCAGACAGAACACAGGTGGTGATTGACCTTGGATGTGCCAACAGCAATGAAGGCTCACCTACAATAGGAGTGTGCACACAGCTCACACAGTGGGCGCACCCTGGGTAAGAGGGGAGGCTGTGCCATTGGTCCCTACAGCACACCAACCCAACTATTGGGTTGGCCAAAAAGCATGTTTAGTTTTCTCCACAAAAGAAAAGACACATTTGTGCTCGCTTCGGCAGCACATATACTAAAATTGGAACGATACAGAGAAGATTAGCATGGCCCCTGCGCAAGGATGACACGCAAATTCGTGAAGCGTTCCATATTTTTTCAGGAGGAAAGGGGTTGGGGGGAGGGGGGAGGCAGAGGCAAAGAAGGGGAGCAGCTTAGACAAGAACCTAGTATAAAGGAACCATGGACATGGACAACAGGTGGGATTGACTTTGGGGGGAAAGGGTGAGTGGGGAGGGGGACAGAGGGGAGCAAAAAAGGGATGCATGTAATACAACAATAATAAAATTAAAAGAAAAAAAAAAGAAAAGACACATTTTTCACTTTCACCAATAACTTTATTGATTTGAATATTATAAGTATGTTGGCTATCTCACACTATTGGTTTCCAGTGGTTAGAAGCCAGGGGTGCTGCTAAACATCTTCCAATACATAAGACAGCCGCCCCACAGCAAACAATTATTCAGCCAAAATGTCAATAGTACCAAGAAACTTCACAAACCACTTCTGACACATTTAGTCAGTCACAGCACCTTCTCCATACACTACACAAATCTTTTTTGCATTTCAATTGTTTTCATTTCTAGAAACAATAAAGCATTAATCACCAAAAATGCTGTGTTATCTTCTTCCACCTTCAATGTTAAAAGGGTTGCACATTCACTAATTTTGATGTTTTTTTTAATGCACACGGATATGACAGCTGTCACAGTGCAATTTAACAAAACTGTTTCAAATGAAGTTAAAGACAACAAAGCACTACTAGAGCCATCATACAGAAAAAAAACTAAACAAACATTTTGAACAACCTAATACATTAAGACACTATATCAAGCCTGGGAAATGTAGTAGCTCTACCCAATACATAGAAACAAACACAGGGAAGCTGCCAACATGAGAAAACAAGAAAACATGGACCAAATGAAAGAACAGAACAAATCTCCAGAAAAAGAACTAAATGAAGTGGAGAAAAGCAATCTATCAGATACAGACTTCAAAACACTGTTTATAAGGATGCTCGAGGAGCTTATTGAGCAACTTAACAGCATAAAAAATAGTCAGAAACAAAGAATATACTAATTTTAAAAATTTACAGGGAATCAACAGTAGAATTAAGCTGAGAATCAAATCAGAGATTGAGAACATAAGGAAGCAAAAAATAACCAATTAGAACAGTAAGAAAAAGATTCCAAAAAAAATGAGGATAGCTTAAGGAGCTTCTAGGACAATTTCAAGCATACCAACATTCACATCATAGGGGTATCAGGAGGAGAAGAGAGAAAGCAAGAAATTGAAAATCTGTTTGGAAAAATAATGAAAGGAAATTTTCTGAACTTGGTGAAGGAAATAGACATACAAGTCCAGGATGCATAGAGAGTTCCAAACAAGATGGACCCAAAGAGGCATACTCCAAGACACATCATAATTAAAATGCCAAAGGTTAAAGACAAAAAGAGAATCTTAAAAGGAGCAAGAGAAAAGCAGTTAGTTACCTACAGGGAGCCCCCATAAGATTGACTGACAGCTGATTTCTCAAAAGAAACTTTGCAGGCTAGAAGGGATTGGTAAGAAATATCAAAGTGACAAAAACCTACAACCTAGATTACTCTATCCAGAAAAGTTATTATTTAGAATCAAAGTTCAGATAAAGAGGTTCCCAAATAAGAAAAAAGCTAAAGGAATTCAATGTTTAAAGTGTCTTCTTTAAGAAGATCAAAAATATAAACAATAAGATGATAGTAAATACATATCAACAATTGAATCTAAAAAGCAAAATAAACAGAACAGAAACAGAATCATAGATACAAAGGACATTTTGATCATCCTCTGTATGGGAGGAGAGTTAGGAGACAGGTGAAAAAGGTGAAGGGATTAAGAAGTACAAATTGGTAATTATAAAACAGTCATGAGTGGGGATGTAAGGTACAGCATAGGGAATAGAGTAGCCAAAGAACACATATGTAGGACCTATATGTGGACAATGGCATGGGGATTGCCTGAGGGAGTGGGGGCTGGATAAATGGGGGCAAAAGTGGAAACTTTGGGACTATAATAGCATAAACAATAAAATATAATTTTAAAAAATAATCAGATCAGACTAGCCCCTGTGAAGCAAAGAGCAGGGGAAACCAGCCATCAGACATGCCATGGCTCTAGGCACCCTTAGCCTCTCACCCACCACTACCATCACAAGTTCACATGTGCATCTCTACATGGATCCCATTCTAAAAAGAAATGGGAGAATAAGAGAAAATCTGAGTGACTGAGAAAGAAATTTACCTGAAAGAAGCAGTCATCTCAAAAACCTGATCCAGAAAACAACAACAAAACAAAACACAAAAAACCTGATATACGATACTATAAAACTAGCCACGTTAGGGTGAGGGTTCGTGAGAAAGATTAGCTCCACATTAGTAAATTTTAAAAATGACATTTTCTGTGCACATCTGAATAGTAAGTGGCAACTGAGCTCCACTGTCACCCATCAGAGAGAAATCCTCAGCCACCCTGGGCAGTTAGAATAGCCGCTCTTCCATTCTCATACACAACATCTATTTTCCAAAAGCAAATGGAACTTACCATGAAATGTTTCACTCCATCTCTAGGGCTGACAATTTCCTACCAGACATGAAAAAATGTATAGTCCTCAAACACAGTCCAGGCTGTCACTCCCATCTGAGTCCCCTGGCTCAGCTTTCAACCACAACCGAAGCCAAGGGAGACTCCAGAGAAAGGCAGCCAACAAAAACTCTTTTCATTTGGTCAGCAATTTTGTTTGTCCAAAGCATTTTCCTTTTATTATCTCACTTTATCTCATACTATTCTTATGAGGTATGGTAGGGCAATTTTGTTGACCTCTTTTCAGATGAGGAAAGAGAGGTCCCATCTGTAAAAGCAGACATGCTAATTGGCTTGGCAAAGTCACAGAACTAATTAGTGGTGGGTAGAATTGGAAACCAACATCTCCTGAATCACAATCTTAGATTCTTCCAGCCAAACACAAGACTATAGCTTTTGCACACACAACCTAAAGTGCTGCCATACCTGTAGTGCTGGAATTAACTTTCATTCAAGCCCAGAGAATACGTGAGGCATTTTTTAGCTAATTGTGACCTCAAATCTGGCTCATTAGGTCACTTAATGACACTCAGCCAAAAAAGCCAAGAACGGCCTCTACCATTTATTTAAATGTCACTAACAAAAGCATCCTTAAACATTACACAAAAAAGTTATATCCTTTGGAGAACAGGGACTGGCTGTTCTCCCTCTCTTCTGATGATAAAAGCAGAGGAAACATCCTGAACCTACAGTGTCCCACATCACCTTTGAAAAGGATCAAATAATGAGCGACCCGTCTTGCTACTCTTTGGACCAAATAATGTCCCAGAACAAACACTAGTCCACAGAATAGCTGGGTTATAAATATCCATCATTAGGGGAATAGTTAAATAAAATATAGCACATCCGCACAACAGAATGCAACACAACTCTTAAATCAAATGAGGTAGATAGAGCTAGTTATATGTACTGACATGGAAAAATGTTCGAAATTATAAAGTGATAAAAGCAAGTTGCAGAAAAACAGGTATAGCATAATTTTTTTTGGTAAATATGAAAGAATGCCACACATTTGTACAAATATGCACATGCAACAGGTACATGCATATGTTGAACTTATCTCAATATCAAGAATGAGGGAGTGGGAGAAAGAGCATTCACTTTTGATAATCAATCCTGCACTTATGTTTTGTGTAATATTTTGCACAACAGTATGTCAATGCTTTTACTCCTCCTCTGTCTTCCTACTTTATCTCTATATAAAGGTTACCTGAATTATGAATGTCTTATTTTACTCAACAGAAATATGAACAATGGTATATCATACATTTCAATTCATTGGAAAAAGTTACTTCATTTTGGGGAAAAGTCAATACCTTCCCCAATTTGTCTTTCAGCTTAACGATCAAAATACAAACCATGGATCAAGGGAGAATGCACACAGAAAATAAGAACGGAAGGAAATATCTCAAACAAACAGGGGTATTCTCTGGGTGAAGGGATCACAGTGGCTTTATTGTCCTTTACATTTGATCATATTTCCCAAATGCCTGACAATGAGCTAGCATTAATTTTCATAATAAAAAACAAACTTTAGAATAAAAAATTTAGGACCCTGGCTGGTGGCTCAGTGGATAGGAGCTGGCCTATGAATGCGAAAGGTCGCTGGTTCAATTTCCCAGCCAGAGCATATAACCAGGTTGCAAGCCAGGTCTCCAGTCAGGTTTGTAACTGAAGGCAGGTGAAAAGCAAACATACATTAATGTCTTTCTCCCTCTCTGCCTCCCTCTCTTACCCCCTCTCTAGAAATAATAAATAAAATCTTTTTTAAGAATAGAATAAAAAAATTAATGTTCTACGAAAGTACACTAAAAATCAATTCTCTCTAAATGAAACCTTGTTTAGCCCTGGCCAGTGTGGATCAGTGGTTGGAGCGTGCTCTGGTAACCAAAAGGTTGGGGTTTGATTTCCGATCACAGCACATGCCTAGGTTGCAGTTCATCCATCTCCAGACTCGGGAGCATGCAACCCCCAGTACCCTGATCCCAGTATGGATCCCTAGTCTATGTGCATTTGAAGGCATCACACGGATGTTTCTCTCCCTCTCTCCCTTCCCCTTGCTCCTTAAGAAAGCACATGAAAATGTCCTCAGGTGAGGATAAAAATAAAATAAATGCAAACTTATTTACCACTTAAATTATCTTTTAGTTTATAGGCCACAAATATATATTAAATACACCAATGAATAAGTTAAACTCCCTTTCTAATTAATCTCCAATTAGCCACTTTTCCCATATAAATTCCCTCCTTCCAACTAAGGCTTTAAACTCTTCAGAAACAAACAAAAAAATTGTTACCAATCTTTTGTAAGCCCCCTTAGTATCTGGCATAATGCTAGGCACATGGCAGGCACTCACTCAATATTGATTGGTTGGTCCATTTGTATGTCTGAACTTTCCTGTATGGGTTTTTCTGAAAAAAACATCTTTACTTTTCCAGTGCCTATGAAATACATGACTATGTGTAAGCAAATGTTAAGAGGGGTCCCCTCTAATTAATCCAGAATCAACAAAAGTTGTGCACTATATTTCACAGTCAATACTGATTTCAAAGGTCTTTTTGTTTAAGGTAGAACTGCCTGTCTACAAAAACAATTCCTTTCCTCAGCACAATGTTTCATTATAAAACTCCAATGGCCTATACACCAATAAATAGCTCTTTTTAAAAATCTAGCCAACAAATACTAATCAAGCAAGTATTATCTTCAAGGTACTGACTGACTTGGGTGTTGAGAAGAAGATAGACAAGTCCAAACCAAAGGTGTGTATGGCCTCCCTGGAGAAACCAGACATGACCATTTTCCAAGGCAAGGCCTCTAAAAGGACTTTGAGCCATCAATTTCAGTAAGGTTTAGGGAGGCTGGTGTCCAAACAAATTTGGTGCACAGCTCATCTCCACTGGACATCTTGGCCAAGCCACCATCCAAGAACTCAAGAATCTACCATTTTCACCTCCACTCCAAAGCCTTCAGAGCTGAGCAAGGTGCTGAAGCCTGCACACCAGGGCCGATTTGAACTCAATTAGAACATTCTTTCATGCATTTCTCACTATCCAGAGAATGGATCCAGTCTGCCTCCTCTCTTTTCAGGTTCTCAGCCTCTCTCAGTCCATCATAATGACCTTGGCTCCCATACGCAGAGAAGGCTAACGTCAGCTTAGTAAAGGCTCTAGCATGTGACCTGAACACTACCTGATCTTTTCGAGTAGCCACAGAGGAGAACATGTCCCTCCATTCCACAAATAGCCTCTTTGCCTGGGAATCCCATCCTTTCCTGACTTTTGAGGAAGCTAGAGCTCACCCGTTACCCTGCCCACACACATAACACATTCTAACACCCTCAGTCTCTACCACTGTCTTCTCCAATGATATTTTTCAAACATTCAGATTTGTTTTTCCCCCTCGGGAAAAAAAAAAAAAAAAAGAAAGAAAATTTCACTAGACCTGATAACTTTTTCTAAAAAAATTATTATTGAAGTATAATAGGCACGCATGAAATTGCACATATAAGTCTACAGCTCACTGACACTTCACAAATAGAACACAACTATGTATTCTCATATGGCCTTTCAATTACCACTTTTTCTCCTTATTTTTATTACCAAGCTTCTTGAACAGTGGTCTGTCTCCATTTTCACCACTCCCTTATCCATTTCAGCCTAAGCAACCCTTCATGAGTGAATTGTCTCCCTACCCACTCAGGTGAGGCTGTTGCTTCCTCTGTATCCTCAATGTATACAGCATGCAATCCTCTATGGCACTTACTATACTACATTGCAATCATTTGCTTATATATCAGGCAATCCCACTAGACTGTTACTCTCTATGTGGAAAATACTATTTTTAACTTGTTTTTGTACCCCCAGAGCCAAGCACTTAGTAGATGCACAGCTTGTGTTTGATACTTGAATGAGTGCAGAAATAAACATATCCACTCACTAAACTTGATTTGTTCTTTGTCTGGTGCTCAATAGTCATATTTAATTGTCAAAACTCAATGATGGGGATCATGAAACATTCTCTTTACATTCAAATATCTGAACCTGTTATGTGCCAATGCACTGGGGTAGAGAAGAGTTGATATCTTGCACCTGCCCTTACAAATTAAAGCTGTGACTTCACTCCCAATGATGTTCTGTCCTTTCATGGCCACACACCAATGTGGAGTCCTGTCAACTTTTTCCAACCACTTCTGAAGCTATTCCTGCCTCTCCCCATAACCTCCTTTCCAGGGCCATAAAAAGTCAGAGGCAAGAATCCCTCAGAAGCCCCAGGCCCCATGTCCTAGCTCCCCTTTGTCGTATTCATCCAACCATCTGCCAGTCTCCAGGGTCTCCTTCTAGGCCTACAGTCCAGCTGTCAACTCAATATTGTTTCCCTACCCCCACCACCCATAGATGCCCATTGTCTGTGGGCTGCAGGATAGGAGTATAAAAGGTGGGGATTTTAGCCACATTCCCAGTCTGCCATGTCCTGGAATAACTATAACTACAAGCTTAAAATCATACCTTTTTCTATCTCTGTGCTGTTATGGAGAGAAGTAAGGAAAGAGGGAAAGGATGGGAATGGAAGGGAAAGGAAGAGAAGGGAAAGGAAAAGGAGGGGAGGGGAGGGGAAGTGGGGAGGGCAGGGGTCCCTTCCCTGGGAAGGGAAGGGAAGGGAAGGGAAGGGAAAGGAAGGGAAGGGAAGGGAAGAAAAAGGGAAGGGAAGGGAAAGGAAGGAAAGGAAAGGGAGGGAAACGGAGGGGGGAGAGGAAAGTAGGGGAGAAAGGGAAAGGAAGAGGGAGGGTTAGGGGGAAGCAAGCTACTGAAGCATCATAAGTTTCATAACTTAAAAAATAGGTTCATCTAATAGTATGATTATGATGTAAGTATGTATTTATGTACTATGTAATATAATCATACTACTAGTAATAAAATACTCTTTCTATTACTATTTATAATATGACTGTAATTACAGCAACATACAGTATACTACAAACATCCTGCAATCCTGAGAGGTAAGAATTTTTTTTACCCATTTTGCAGATAAGGAAACTCAAGCTCAGAAAGGTTGTAACTGGCACGTCACACAGCTAGTAAGTTCCTATTCTAAGACTATGATTTGGGGACTGAGGAAACTCCCACTTCCAAAGATACAACCCAGTATCCCACAGCCCACCGTTTGGAACAGCAGCCCCTGGATTCCTACTCCCACCCCTCTGGAGGGCTATGCCAGCTCCTTAAGAAACCTTTGCTAAAAAGGGGATTTTCATTTAATGACAGTCCTTGGATTTTCCCCTGAAAGGAGAGTTGAGAGTCCAGTCAGAGGGAGTGTTTTGGGGACAACAAAATGGGAGTGCTCACCTGCTTACTTTCCCCCTTGTGAAAGGGCTTCCTCTTCATGAAGAAGCCTGAGCGAAAGGCTCTTCCTTGACCACTGCACTTCCTTTCTTCTAGGACTTCTAGAGGCATTGCAGAAACTAGAAATTCAAGAGCAGGTCCCATCCCTGGTTGATACAGTACTTGATAGCCAGGCATCAGGTACCCCTCCCCAGCAAGCTGTCCCAACACCTGCTGAGTCCCCTCCCTCCCTCCTCTCCTCACTCACCCTCCAACCCACTGACTTGCCTTCTGGACTCACACTCTGTCAGAGGTGATTCTGTATAGCCTGGAGAAGATCCCAGCCCAGCCTGCAAAAGGAAACCACCAGCATTTCTAAAAGGATTACTAATTAGCTAATTTGCTAATCCTAGACTTCTTTCCATTCTTTCTCTCCAAGGACCATCTAGGGCTACACATCTAGGGCTTACACACTGTAAACTGCCCTCAGCTTACACCACCCTCCTCAAACATGGCACCACTAGCCTCTGATCTCCAAGCCAGCTGACTGATGCCTTCTCTAACGGGACTGTTGATCAGGCACTGTTGGGACTGTTGGTCAGGCACATTGTGCCCTCACCTGAGGGCCTTGCCAGCCAGCTACTTTACTCAGGTCTGCCTTTCCTTGGTCTCTTCTCCAGCCCAAAGCTCACCCTGCAGATGACATTGAAATTCATCCCTCCAGGCTTGTCCAGGACTTTCCTCCACCAATTCCTCCTCTCTTTCCTAAATATTCGTTCTTTTCTTCATGCCTGCCTTCGCTATCCTACCCACCCCTATGTATTCAAATATCTTTCCCTTCTAAAAAAAGCCTTCCCTCAACTCAGCTACCCATCCCCAACTACCTTACTATTTTTAACCTTCCCTTCACAGCCAAACTTTTCCGGAGTCATCTATATGCACTCCCACCACTTCCTCCCCATCCACTCACTCCCCACTCCCCTTGCAATTTGGATTCCACCTCCCATACGTCATTGCAAGTTACCACTGTTCTCCCAATTTCCAGAACCAAGGAAGTTTGTTCAGTCCCCTCCTCCCTTAAGGTCTCTGCATCTTTAGGCCTATTGATGACCTGCTTTTCCCCAGCACTGCTATCTCCTGGTTCTCCTCCAGCTTTTCACTTGAAACTCAGCTCTGTCCTTGGCCCTCTGCCCTTAAGTCTATATATGCTTTTCATTTATTATCTCATCTATTCTGATAACTCCAGCCATAACTTCTTACAGATATCTCCCAAATCTACTTTTCTGGCTCTGGCCTCCTTCCAAAGCTCCAGACTCTGTTATCCACCTACAGAATCAACACCTCCCTTAGCTATTTCACTGACACCTGAAACGCAACCCAAAGTAAGTCCCCAAATCCTCCCTCTCCTCCTGCCTCCCCACAGCTGCTTGTCCTCTTCCTAACTCCTTACTTTCATTTAGGGCATCTACATCCTCCCAGTCACCAGACTCTGAGCTTTGTAGTCATCTTGGATTCCTGCCTTTTCCTTGCCATTTCTACACCCAAGTTGCAGAGTCCTATAAACTCTACCTCCACAAGGTCCCTTAAATCCATCCCCTCCTCTCCATTTCCACTGGGGCATACCAAATTCAGACCCTCCTCACCTATCACAGTGGTTTCCCAATCCAGCCCTCCCCAGCAGAGCCTCCCCCATTGTAATCAATAGGTCTGCCAGGTTTAGCTTCCTGACCATGTCATCACCCCAGTCAGAAAATTCTAGTGTCTCTCAAAAGCAAACTGCAGAAAAGATCAAACTGCTTGGCCTGTGGCTCAAAGCCCTTTACGATCTAGGAGCCCAGTAAATGTCCAATAAATGAAGCAGTCAGTCAACCTGGTCCCCACATCCTCCTGAACTGTTCTCTCTTTGATCTTCTACCAGCATACTGAGTCATATAAACTGGACCTCTTACCACCCCAAATATGCCATGGATGTTCATAACCCTGATGTTCAATGCCTGTCGAACCTGGAAACACAATACTTTTTATCTTCCCCGTCCAAATCCTACCCATCCTCAAGTCTCAGCTGGAGAAGTAACCACTTCCTTGAGAACACAGCTCATTTACCATTTTTTGCTCCTACTATTTACCCCTCATGTCCATGTTTCCTAGCTAATGCCCAGTTCCCATTTGATGATGTCATGGGACAAAAGGGGAGGAGATGAAACTAATTCTCTAATAGTTTCTTCTTCACTTCTCTGAATAATTCCTCTGTTCCACCAGCTGATTCTTTCTGGTTCCTCTCTCCTCAGCAGATACAATTTCAAGCAGCTCTATTGATCCAACAGCCCTGTGGCTGTCAAACATTTCCTAGTTATTTTACTGCCAGTCATTGACATACGAAGGAATGGCAGGAGGAGTCTGAGCCGCATGCAGACAGAGAAGGAGCAGAAAGGGACTGATTCACTGCATCCACCCAAGGCTTGGCAGAAGAAAGAACTTTATCCTTGTTAGGTGCCTCCTGATGGCACAGGGCCATGTGCCAGGGCCTGGGGGCTGGCATTATTATACTTTAGCAGAGGAACAAGTAGGAGTGCTCTGAAAACAAAATTGAGAAGGATCACTTTCTTCCAGGGCTGGAAAGGTCCCATGGAAGTCAGGTTAAATAAAATAATACTTGTCAGAAGAGGCACTTAGAGTAATAGTATGTTCAATTTGGAAGGAACTATCTGCATATATTTGGATAGAACTGTACAACTTATAAAGCCCTTTCACATACAGTATCTTATTTCAGTCTCTCAATAGTCCTATTGGTGGTGGTAGTGGGGTATTATCTCATCTTACACAGATGTTAAAGTCACTTGCCCAAGTCATTCAGATAAGTAGAGAGGAAAGGGGAGTGTTCATCTCCTGCTCTCTTGCCAGACCTTCTGAGCCTCCTTCACAGGCTTTTTTTTTCTCCTTTTCCTGCCCCTTAAATGCAAGTGCTCCCTGAGGGGGTACATTTATCTTCATTTCCCTTCCTGCTCTATATTTTTTCTTGTAATGATTTTATACACCCCCATAGCACAGTACATCGACACAGCAGGCACTTGATAAATATTTGTCAAACAAATCATTAAATGACTGAATGAAAGAACTGAGGCCCAAACCCTAGCCTTCTGATTCCATAGACAGGCTGGCTCCCTGTACTCCATCAGGCTGCCTCTCTGGCACCCTCCTCCACCTCCTATCAAAAGCCCTGCACAGCACCCCTTCCAGAAATCCCCCAGCCTCTGTGTCATCACATTCACTTATTAAAACAGCAGGAACAACAAGGACAGCTAGGGTTTCTTGTGCTCTTACTGTGTGTTAGAAACCACCAGGTGTTTTTTACATTGGTTTCCTACTTAATCATTCTAACCTGTAAAACAAGCATTATTAGTCCAGTTTTACAGAAAACTGAGGATGAGAGAGATTAAGTAACTTACCCAGGATTCTACCCCTAGTTAATACTGAATCCATTTTATTCAATAAAACCCATGATCACTGGCTACCATAGGGTTTCTCAACCTCAGCACTACTAACACTTTGGGGCTGGGCAATTCCTTATTGTCCTGTGCATTATAAGACCTTAGCAGTACCCTGGACCTCTATTCACTAGATGCCAATAGCAGCCTCTCTCGCTGAATTATGACATCTAAAAAATAATGTCTCCAGACACTGATAATGGTTCCCCAGGAGATAAAATTGTCCCTAGTTGATATACCATACTGATTCTCTCCAAAAGTAAACGGCCAAGTTCCATAACAAAAAAGAAATTTGAAATTTAAAGTGTTCATTCTCTAACATCTTAAAAGAACCTTTAGTTCACCTATCCTAGTGTTTTATTGATATATACAGTCAGTAGATTTTTCTTACTTCTAACTTAATTTCTTTCTGTAGCTTCAGTTTACTCCAACATGTCTTTCATCCCACAAAAGATTACCAAATACAATTAGACAGAATGTGCCAGTAATAAAGGTATTGATGATTGGTAGCACAAGGAAGAAGCAAAGCCTCCCAAATCTTAGAGAGTGCACCTGGATGTCACTGTTATGTTCTAAAATACATCAATATAGAAATGGTCCAAATAAATTCAATATTAGAAATATTGACAACATTCCCTCTCCAGAAGAGCAAAGGCTTCTTCCTATTTCCCATAAGTTTCCGGGAAATGATGCGGCCAAAAGCCCAATTCATGATGAGTAGAAGTGGAGGAGAATCAAGAAGGAACAATAAACACTGAGTTATGCATCATGTTTGCATTGTCAAAAAGAGATGTTTTCCATTGCTGCAAGAGAGAGCTCAGGACATGACAGACCCCTCCCCTTTAGGTGCCTGGCAATACACAGCGAGCGTGGTGGTATTCACTCAAAGAAATGCATGCCAACATAGATTGTCCTCCCCAAATCTCTCTTCTCTATGATCTGAACATGATGATGTCCAGTTCCTCTGTCTAGGTAGGATGGGGCTATCATCTGAGAGGAAAGTTTAAAGAATCATACAGTAATACCAATATACCACTAACCTAGATTCAACAATTGCTTATGTATTACCATGTTTGCTTTATCTATTTTGGGGTAGGTGATATTTTTATTGATAAATCACAAACTTTTTGAAATATCTCTCTCCTTACCTCCACAGGAAAAAATAAATAACTTAGATGACACAGACCAACCCTACAAAACAACAACAACAACATAATGCCACTGATGAAGTGAGACAATGAGTAAAGACAAGTGAGTGTTTGAGAAACTGGAGGAGAGAGTTGGTCTCCTGAGCTGTGAAAGCTCCCAGAAGAAGGTAGGGCTCAAATCTCCAAGAATGAGTTAGATTTAGAGAGTGGAGGTGCCAGGGTGGATGATTCAAGGAGAATGTGAGTCAAGGTGCCCTTGGATACTGAGAAGAGCAGCTAGGGTGGAGCTGAGCTGTAAAGTTCGGACTGACCCTGAAGGCACTAGGAGTCATTGTAGGTAGGTCCATAGACCAGGTATCAATGTGATGAAAGTAGTGTGATCTCCTTTGTGAAGTGCAATCTATCTGCAGGTGCCAATTTGGAGTGAGGGTGAGAGGACAGATTCCGAAGACAAGAATGAAGGCCACTCAAAGGAGACCATGAGCAGTGTGAACAGCAAGGAGCTGACTATGAAAGATAATTCAGTAAGGTTTGTTAGAGGAGAGACCCCCCTCAAAGACAATAGCAAGGGTTTAAATATCATGACTGAGCAAGAGAAGATGCCACTTGCAGAATGAAAGAAGGTAAGAACAGGAGCTAGTTTGGGGATTTGGAATGACACAGAGTTGAGTCTGAATCTGGCCAAAGTCCAAGTAACAGCAAACACACCAGTTGAAAATGTCTAGAATCTCAGGGCAAAGCTCAACACAAAGACAGAGGTAGAAGATATTTCCACATCATTCTACTTTCATTTATCTTCTTATATTTTTTCTTTGAATAGTAAAGAAAGAGTTTTCTCCTCCATCACCAAAGCTGAATTCTTATATTTGTTAGAAAGAAAAGCTATTCTCGTCTCACCTCTTCAGGTACCTAACTCAATAATCAAGCCCATATCTTCAGTTTTTCCTAGCTACAGGCTTTCTCCTTCCCACCTCCAAACTGCTCTGACAAAAATAAACAAACAAACCACAAAATTGCTAGTGGCTAGCACACAACCTCTTTTTCCTTTCACTGATAAACTCTGCAAGTAACTGCTTCCTATCAACACCCCAAATCCTATTCTGAAGCCCTGTTCTAATATTGTGCCCCCAAGAGCTCCCACTGGTCTTCTTTCTACCCTGTCCAGTGACACCCAGTGCTCCTCCTGCTCAACCTGTCTGCAGTCTGTCATCACATCAAAACCCATGCTGACTCCCTGGGGTCCCCAGGTTTAAGTCCCCATTGCTGCCCCTTACTAAACAAGGATTTGTCCCCCAATTTCTAACTTGAGCCCTTCCTCACTTTCCTCCACCCTCCCAGAGAACCAAATCATCACAAAGCTTCAGCTGCAGCTGCATCCAGTCTTGGCGCAGAAGGCTTCCCAGTCTACATTGCCAACCCTAATCTCTTGCCTATGCTCTTGTCTTGAGCCCCACATTTCCCACAAAACAACTCCACCTAGATATCCTTCAATCATCTCCAATTATCCGCATCTGAAGCTAACATCACTACCTGCAAAGGGGCTCTTGTCTTCCACTAGACTACAATAGTAGGGACAGTTAGTCCTCTATACTGTTAACCAAGCTACTTCTGTTTCTTCATGGGCTTTTCTTTTCCCCCTATAACTAGTTTGTCAACAAACCCCCACATTTCTGCCTTTGAAAATGTCTCTCTGTGTTGTCCCTGACTTCCCATCCTATCTGCCACCAACCCAGACCAAGTCCCCGTGCCCCCAAGTTTGGATCGCTTTTGCATCTCCCTGGATTCTTTCTCTCCTCCACCTCAACAGTCATCTTACCTCCAGATTAACCTTTCCAAAAACCACTTTCTTCAGGATGTGCCATTCCTCAAAAACCTAAAATGACTCCCTATTGACCCTGAATAAAATCCAAACTCTTCTCTTGGGCTTTCAAGACTCTCCTTATCTGACCTTGCCCTACTTACCCAATCTTGTTTCCTATTTCCCAAAACTACACCTTTCATTTGGTCATTCTGAAATCCTCAATATCAATGCCCCAACCTCCCTGTGCCTTTGCCCATGCTGTTCTTCCTACTCCCCATCCACATCTCACCTCAAGGGCAACCCTTGGTTCCACTCATCTGTGCTGTCAACTTTTTATTTTATAGCACCATAATGTTTAGCAACTAAACAATCTCTGAGAAATAATTGTCAATCTTCTTTTAAAAGTTCTTCAAGGTCAGAGACCACTTTGAACATTTCATTTTTTTTTTTTTTTTTTTTTTTCACAGCATGCTAGAGAGCAGAAGGCTTCTAGTAGAAGTTGAAAAGTCCTATTGGTTTTCTATTCTGAGTGGTTCTTATTTCCAGTTCTGAGTTCCCAAATTTTCCCTTCTTTGTCTCATAACCATGATCAATAAAGTTACTAAGATACACGTTCCCAGGCACAGAATAGAGAATTCTCAGGAAGACAATATGTAGCCCACCAATCTGTAAAAATAATGGGCTGAGGGATTGGAACTTACGTGTGTCACCTGAAGGGAAGTAAGATTTAAGAAATATAGCTTAATTGGTTGATCAAGAGAACTGAAATGCCAAAATAATCTGAAGATGGCAAGTAAGAACAGAATTATTTGACACATGCCTAATTAGAGGCATAGTATGCCATGGTTTTGACAAAGAAATTGCCAATCGGGTCTTTGTGCATACAAAATTTTCCACCAAAAAGAAGGGGGTAACCCTGGCAATAGGGACTTGGAGAATTTGTTTGAGGGTACCTCTCAATTGTTCAGTTGAATAAATTTATAATATCCAGACATTATAAAAACAGGTGTAGTGCTATGTTCTATACCAAAGGTAATCATAAGGAAGAAGGTTAAGAAATATGGCCTTTTCTAGGCTTAAGAATCCCCAGCAAGAGCTCAGGCTAGAGATTGGAAGGGAATAAGGTCAGGGAGGAGAGCAAAGAGGTTCCACACTGGACCAAAGGCAGCCTGTACTCCCTTTTGAAACTTGTTACAGGTCATAAGTCATTTCCAATCATATGCACTGAGGATTTACCATTTCTCTGATTCTAAGTGCACATCAGACCTGGCCTCCCTTCAACAAGCCTGCCCAAGGAAGAAGAGCCCTAACAAGAGTCCCACAGGAGTCTGTTATTTACTCTGTGATTTGAGCCAGAATGTAAGCCCCAGCTTTTGAAAGGCCAGGGGAAAAGTAACATATTGGACCATTATAAGCCATTAGCACCACTAACACTGGTGTTTTTGAATTCACGTGTCAGAAATTAGCCAGCCTCCAGAAACTGAGCTCTGCTCCAAGGGTCCAGGACAGAAAATGGATAGGAACTAGCATTTGGATGGTAGGAAAGGGGAAGGAGGAGTGGACAAAAAATAAAAAATAAATAAAAGTGGGTCTAGAAAGAAAAAGTGGGAAGTCTCACACTTCAAGAATTTTCCCCAGAGCTAAGAAAATGTGGACTTTCACCCCACATGGGAGGCAAGAGGGGTCAGGAAGACCCCTGGTGAATGTCTCCAGGTATCCCTTGGCCCCCAGAAACCTGACCGTATGTGATAGGCTATAAACTGAGGTCAAGTATGAGATGCTGGCTCCCGACACACAGTTAGAACCCATGCTTTGGATCCTAGGCAGAGGGAGACAGACAGACACAGACACAGAGGATATGCATATGAATATGAATGTGACCTCTCGGGAAAAGGAAGGAGGGAGGGAGGGAGGCAAGGCTGAGCCCTAAGAAGCCGCCTAGGGTAACAGGGGCTCCCCCTGTTTTCTCCAGGTCCTGGCATCAGCCTGCACTAAAGCGTTTTCCTTCCCAGACCCACTAGAAAATGAACATATGGGCCAATCAAGTCTTGACCTCTAAAGCCACAAGTCTCCCCAACAAAGCGCTCCTCCCCCTTCGCTAGAGATGACCTCCAGGGCCAGGCAATGAGTTTAGGAAGCAGATGGATACACAGAGAGCCTTCAGAGCCACCCTGATCCCTGACCTCACCAGCTCACATCCTCTAATTCAATGACCAAAGGAGAGGGCAGAAGTGCAGGGCCTCTTTAACTTACGGGACTGCTTGGGACAAAGATTCCTGACAAAATGGTTCCAGACAAGGGAGATGCGGAGCTCCATTTACCGAGTTGGCGGACGTCACAGGTAAAAGGGAGGTGGGGAATCCCTGGCCACCAGAGAAACGGGGCCACAGGTGGTGGGAGAGGCAGGTGGTGGGTGTGCTCCGGGGACGGGGCTGCAGTCAGCGAGCAGAAGCTCCAGCCCTGGGGGATGGGAGGTGCCGATGCAGCACACGCAGATCTGGGGCTATACACACCACAAGCAAGCAAAGACTCAGTGGGTGTGTATGAGGGGGACGCTAACTCACACTTCCAGGAATAAGTGATTCTTAAGAACATCTCATCCGTTCCCAGAACTGGAGAAGAGGAGGAGGACAAGGAGGAGGTCTGAGGCGCCCACCGCCCGCCCAGCGCGGTCTGCCCCTCAAGTCGGAGACGCGGGCTCCCCCCACACACCCTGCTGGCCCGTCCCGGGTCCGCCCCGCTCCCGACTGTCAGTCTGCAGCCTGCGTGGCTCCGGGTCCCCACGGCCTTCCTCACGGCACATCAGGGCCCCGGGCCCTGGCCCGAGATGGGGTGCCAGCCCAGGGCGGCCAGAGCCGGGCTGACAGGCGCAGGGAGGAGGGTGTCGAGGGAGGGGCCGGGTTCGCCGGGAGCGGGAGCCGCGCGCCGCGAAGTGATCCCACAGAGCCCCATCCCCGCGCTCCGGGAGACGGCGGGAGGCGGCGGCCGAGGGAACCGCCTCCCGCCTCCCGCCTCCCCACCACACACCGCTGCAAGTGAGGTGAACCCCAGGCGCCGAGCTCCCAGCCCCCACCCGTCCCCGAAACGCGACCAGCACTGCCATCACCACAAGAATCTCGGCAACTCCAGCTGGGACGGCGAGGGGGGACGGCCCCCCAACACACACACCCCGGCCGCAGCCCGCTTCCCCAAACTTGTCCGAGACCGCCGCGTCCCAGGCAGCGGCCCTGCCCCCGGCCGCCCGCGCCCTGCCCAGGCTACCTGTCCGGAAAAAGGCGTCCACGTCCGAGTCGGCTGCTCCTTCCTCCGCTGCCCCCTCGAGGGGGTTCATGACTGGGGGAGGGCGTCCGCGAGCAGCCCGGGGCGGGCGAAGCCTGGGGCCGAGGGCTGCTCGGCGCCGGGTGGGCGGAGGGCGCGGGGCGCAGCGGCTACGGCCGCAGACCCGGCGGACTCCGGGCTCCGAGGGCTGGAGGCAGGGGCGGCGGGCTGGGGCAGAGGACGCCAAGCGTGCCTCAAGCGAAGGCTCGCGGCGGGCTGGGGGCGCCTGCTGCCGGCTCCCCCATGGTGCCCCTTCCCCGGGGGCGCTGGCCGCCTGCTGTCTGGCTGGGGCCGGGGGCCGGGGGCCGGGCTGCGGGGCCGCCCGCTCTCGCCCAGCAGCGGCAGCTGGCTCTCCTCCTCTCCCGTCTGCCTGTCTCTATTGTTCAGCCCTGCTCCGCTCTCCTCTTTATTTTTCCTCCTCCCTCCCACCCTCCCAGCCTCTCTACCTCCTCCCTCCCTCCCTCGTTCGCTCGCTCGCCCGCTCGCTCGCAGCCTCCCTCCCTCGCTCGCAGCCTCCCTCGCTCGCTCGCTCTCTGGCTCCCCCTCTGGCTCCCGCCGCCGCCGCCGCCGCCTCCCCCGCCTCCCCGGCTCCTCCCCCGGCTCCCGCTGCACAGTCCGGGCCAACAATGACCCCGGCAGCGCCGAGCTCAGCTGAAGCTTTGGCCCGGGCGGGGGCTCGCCGCGGACCCCCGGCGGCGCGGTCGCCTCCTCGCCCCACGGCCCGGCGCCGGCCTCTCCGGGAGCCGAGAGCCCGCCCGGAGCTATTGTTCCCCGCGGTGCTAGGCCGGCTTCCTGAGCCCCGCAGGAAAAGCCCCGCGAAGGAGGCGGCCGCGGAGGGGGCGGGGCCGCCGGGCGCTCGCCGGGCTCGCCGCGGGCTCTGCCGCCCCGGCGCTGCGCTTCCTGCCCGCTCCCGCGCGCCGCGCGCGCTCCGCGCCCCACCCGGCTCCCAGGTGTGTGAGGGGAGCCTAAGCTGCTAGTCTTCCTTTCTCAGCCGGGTCCCCTAGCTGGACGGACCTGTCCCTAGGGGCTGGACTTCTCCCCCACTCCTTCCAGATAAGCTCTCTCCGGTCTTCCTTCCCTCCGAAGCCTCTTGCATTTTCAGCACGATCTCCCCGTACGTAGTTCTTTCCTTTTTGAGTTGTTTCTTCCTTTCCCCCCTCTGAACATCTCTGTCCGCCTCTGACTCTTTGTCCAGTTCATCCCTCCTGCGGTGTGCCCCTGCCTCTCTCTCCCTCCCTCTTCTGCCTCCCATTTGTCTCCGTCCTGCTTCAGTACTTGGCCGGTATCTCAGCGCTTCTCTTGGACAGCTGTCAAAACTCCCTAATCCCCGGGGCTTTCTCTGTTTTGTTCGTCTTCCTTGTGTGAATGGAGAGATCCAGTTGGCCAGGAGAAAGGAGGTGTTACAGCAAGCTGAATTTCAATTAAAGTGGGGAGAGGGGCTGGGGAGAAGTGGGGATGACAGAAAAAAGAAAGCAAGCAGATGCTGTATGGGGTAATTAATGCAGTGATTGTATTGTGCCAATTGCTTTTTAAGCAATAATTAAACAATAATTAGCCACTGTTCTGTTTACAGTTCTAGTGACTGCAGCGCCTATAAAATAGAGGCTCTTTAACCTGAGTACTTAATGTGGTGTGTGTTGAGAGTTGTTGCTGCTGCCTCATCCAAGCAAATGGAGAGTCTGTGGCCTGACCTAAAGTGTTACACACACCTAAGAGGAAAACCAGGTCCTAAAGCTGATGGCATACTATCCACCAGCCAGAACCTTTTGGGTCTGTTTGTCTCTGGGAACCTACTTAGTTCCACCTCTCTCTGAGTCAAAGCACCTGGGACCTTTCCAGATCTACCAAGTAGGTAACTCTAACAGCAAATAGAATGAATTATATAAGTTTTTACGGAACGATTTCTGGTTCCATGTGCTCATCGCTTTTTAAATGACTGTCGCAATGATTTTTGGTTGTTTCTTATACAGTCACCTGTCTCCAATCTTGGGTTTCTATTAGATGCCAGTTCTTAAAAATTATTTATACTTGCTCCAAGATCACAAGCTAACTGCCATGAGATCAGGATCTAATTCATCTGGCCCTGATATTTTGAACTGCCTTAAAGCAGTCAAATGTCCCCTGCTTACCACCTCCTCTGTCAATGAAAGTACTTCTAATTTGTCTTTTCTAAATTTTGACTCCCTTGAACCCTGTGACAAAACTCTGGCTGGTACTCCCCACCCCACACTTCCACACACACACCACACACACGTACACATGATGGCACAGCTGCTATTAACTGCCACCATTGTGCAGATAGAGAACCAGAGGCATGGCAAGAGTATTATCTCATCCCAAATTGAGAAGAAACATTACATGTTTATTGAAATTTTAAATGTTGTAAACTATATGAATATCAAACAAAGATTTCAGAGCAAACAATATTACCAGGGGTAAAAAGGGATATTTCAATGAATGAATTGGATGTATCACCCTAAAAGATTTTGCATTTAATAAGAATTTCTAAATATATGAAGCAAAACTGATAGGACTACAATGAGAAATAGACATGTTTATACTTAATACTCAGAGATTTTAACATCATCTCAATTGATAGAATAAGGAGAAAGATCATCAGTAAAATATGAAAGAATTTAACAATTTTATCAACCAACTTAACCTAATTGACATTTATAGAATACTCAACAGCAGCAGATACACATTTTTTCAAGTGCACAGATAACTTTTATCAAGATAACTAATATGATAAGCCATAATACAAGTCTCAAATTTAAAAGGATTAACACCATGCACAGTGGTATGCAGATTATACCTTAGTTGTCTTTATAAAAATCATACCAAGTATTTTCTCTGAGCACAATGCAAATAAATTATAAATCAATAACAAATTTCTGGAAAATCCTCCCAAATATTTGAAAGCTAAGGAACATACTTCTAAATAACCCATGGCCAACTAAGAACTCAAAGGGGATATTAGAAGGAATTTAAAGTGAATAAAAGGGGAGGTGGGAGGAGAAGGCAAAGAAGGGGAGCAATTTAGTCAAGGAACTAGCATGGAAGAACCATGGACATGGACAACAAGGGGGACTGATTTTGGGGAGTGGATGGGGAAGGAGACAGAGGAAAGTAAAAAAGGGGATGGATGTAATACAACAATAATAAAATTAAATTTAAAAAATAAATGAATAAAAAATGAAAAAAATCATATAAACATCTATGGAATATAGCTAAAACAGGACTTGGAGGGAAATTTAGAATCCTAAAATATTTTGAAAAGAGAGGTCTCAAATTGAGGATTTTTTGTTTTACTTTAAAAGCAAATGAATTCCAAAGTAGGCAAAAAAAAGTTTTTAAGAGTAGAGCCACATAGCACAGTGGTTAAGGCGCCAGCCTGTGAACCCAAAGGTCGCAGGTTCGATTCCCCAGCCAGGGCACACATAACAAGGTTGCAAACCAGGTCTCCAGTCAGGTCTGTGGCTGGAGGCAGGTGAAACGCAACCATACATTGATGTCTCTCTCCCTCTCTGTCTCTTTCCCTCTCTGCCTCTCTCCCTTCCCCTCTTTCTAAAAAATAATGAAATAAAATATTAAAAAAAAAAAAAGTAGAGCCACAGCAATAAAATAGATAACAGAAAAACAAAAGAGAAAAACCAATGACCCCAAAAGAGGGTTCTTTGAGAAGATCTATAAAATTTATAAACCTCTGAACAGACTGAAATAGGGAACAAGAGAGAAGATTCAAATTATAATTAGCAGGAAGGAGAGAGGTGGCATCACTATAGATTACAGAGATGTAAAAAATAGTAGGATATTATGAATAATTTTATGCCAATAAATTTGATAACATAAAAAGGGCAAGCTTCTTGAAAGGTACAAACTACTAAAGCTTACTCAAGAAGAAATAGATATTTAAACAGCCATATGTTTATTAAAGAAGTGGAATTTGTAGTTTAAAAGCTTCTTACAAAGAGAACCCATGACCCATATAACTTTACTGGTGAATTCTGTGAAACATCTAACTAAATAATAAGAATAAAAATAATCCCACACTCACTATTCCAGAAAAATTAAGAAGAGGGAATTATTATTTCCCAATTATTTCTATAAGACCAGCATTACTCTGATGCCACAATTAAACAAACAGTTGGTGGTGGGGAATTACAGACCACTATCTTTTATGAACATAGATACAAAATGCTTGATAAAATTTTATCAAATCAAGCCCAATAACATAAAAAAGGGTAATACATCATGGCCAAGTGATTTATCCCAAAGATACAGAGTTGGTTTGGCATTTGAAAAATCTATTAATGTAGTTTACCAAATGTTATAAGTTGAATTTTGCCCTATCCCCGGAAAAGATATGTTGTAGTTCTAAAATCTGTGAATATGATCTTATTTGGAAATAAAGTCTTTGGAGATGTAATCAATTTGCATAAGGTCATTAGGGTGGGTCCTCATCCAATATGACTGGTGTCCTTATAAGAGAAAATTTCCAGAGTAAGACAGAGAGAGACACAGAGACAGAGATTGGATTAAAACAGCTACAAGCCAAAGAACATCAAGAATTAACAGCCACAAACAGAAGCTAGGGGAAAGCAAGGAAGTATTTGACCCAGAGTCTTAGAGGGAGCATGGCCCTGCTGACACCTTGATTTGGACCTGTAGCCTTCAGAACCACAACAGAATAAATTTCTGTTCTTTTAAGTCACAAATTTGTGGTTCTTTGTTACAGCACGCCTAGAAGATTAACATACATACTGTAGTGGAAAAAAAAAAAAAACGTATAGACAAGTAGACAGTAGAGACAAGAAATGCATTTGATCTATAGAAACTTAAAAAAAAGAAAAGAAAGAAATGCATTTGACAAAATATATCATCCGTTTCTAATCAAAACTCCCAGAAAACTAAGAACAGAAGAAACCTCCTCAACTTGATAAGGGTATCTACCAAAAAACTTATAGCTAATATCATATTAATGGTGAAAGACTGAATTCGTTCCTTTAAGGTAAGAACAAAGCAAGGATGTTTATTCACACTCATAGTCAACATTGTACTGGATGTTTTAACTAGTACAATAAGGGAAGAAAAAGAAGTTAAAGGGAGAAAGAGGTAAAACTATCTTTATTCATAGACAACATAATCATCTATTTAGAAAACTCCATTAATTCTATCAAAATGCCACTAGAACTAAGACCATGTTTAGCAAGATTTCAAGATATAAGACAAACATAAATAAATTGTATTTCTATACACTAGTGATGAAGATTTGGAAATGGAAAATTTTTTTAAATCACTATATAAGCTTAAAAATATGGACTAGGAAGGCTAAATCTGATTAATGATATGTAACGCCTGTACATTGTAAACTACAATACATTACTGAAGAAATTTAAGAAAACAAATAAATGGAGAGATATACTGAGTCATTGATCAATTTTCTTCCAATTGATCTGTGGATTTAATAAAATAGAATGAAGGTTCTAGGGGGGTATTTTTGTACATATCAACAAGCTGATTCAATGCAAAGAAACTAGAAAAACCAGCATCTAAGAAAGAAAAAAGTTAGAGGACTTATACTACCCAATTTCAATACTTATTATAAAGTTCTAGTAATCAAGACAATGTGATGTTGGTTTAAAAGATGGACAGATGGATCAATGGAATAGAATGGAGTCCCAAAACAGACTCACACATTTATTGTCAATTGATTCTCAACAGTTCAAAAGGAATTCAGCGTAAAAAAGAATAGTCTCTACAATGGTACTTGAACAACTAAAAATCTATATTAGTTTCTTAGGCTTTTATAACAAATTACCATAAACTTAGTGACTTAAAACAACACAAATATTATTATCTTGAAATTCTGGAAGTCAGAGATTTGAAATGAGTCTCTCGGGGCTATATTCAGGTGCTAGCAGGGATACGCAATCTTTTCAAAGATTCATAAGAAGAATCTGTTTCTTTGCTTTTCCCATCTTCTAGAAGCCACTGGCATTTTTTGGTTTCAGTTCCCTTGCTCCATCCTCAAAACCAGTAATGTTGCTCATGTACATTTCATACTTCCATCTCTCTGTTTCTCTCCTTAGCTTCCCTCTACCACCTTTAAGGACCCTTGAGGTTACATTGGGCCCACCCAGAGAAATCTAGGATAACCTCCCAATTTTAAGGTCATCCTTACTTCTATCTGAAACCTTAATTTCCATTTGCCATGTAACTTCACAATCCCATAGGCTATGGATCTGGGGATCAGAACATAGACATTTTGGGGGAAGTGCATAATTCCAATTATCAATATCCATACAAAAACAGAAAATGAACTTAGGTCAATAACTCATGCCATATACAAAATTAATTCAAAAGGATCATAGACCTAAATGTAAAACCTAAAACTATAAAATTTCTAGAAAACAGAGAAGAAAATCTTTGTGACCTTAGGGAAGCAAAGATGTCTTAGATAGAACACCTGAAGCATAAATCTAAAAAATAAAAAGATAAATGACTTCAAATTTTTAAAGTTCTGATCTTCAAAAGAGACTGTTAAGATAATGAAAAGATAAGCCAGTAGGAGAAAATATTTGAGACACACATACTTGACGAGGGACTATATCCAGAATATCTAAAGAATTCTCAACTTTTAAAGTAAGAAAATAACCTAATTTATATAAACTGGGCAAAACACGGTAAACTCCTCAAGGAGGATATAGCTGTGGCTGAAATAAGCTGTAGAAGTCAGTAAGGAAGAAAAAGCAATAGCATGTTTTGATGGCTTGTAAGTGGAATGAAGAAGGTGTGGGCAGGAAAAAGGAACAGGTGGTGAACAGAAGTGTAAAACACCTCTGGGCACTAGGTAGCTCAGAGAATGGTGTCATGGCTAACAGGAAAAAAAAAAATCTAGAAGAGAAACCATTCTGAAGAAAGATGAGAAAGTGATTAAATAAAATGTTACTTAGTTTAACCCTCATTTCATTAATGAGAAATCTATAAACTAGGGAGGAAACTGGCTTGCCCAAGTTCACACAGCAGACCCTAGAACTTTTTGGCCAGTTTTCCATGCTGCTTCCCTGTAACACATTTCCCTTTACCCGAGAAGTCCTAAGTGATGGTGGGCACCCAGGTGCTAATGTCCAAGCAGCGATTAGAGCTGTCAGTGCAAAGCCTGGGAGGGCTGGGAAGCTGTAGCTATAGATTAAGGAGCTGGGAGCTGGCTGAAGCAGTGTGAGCAAATGAGATAAAATGTTTTTGTTTTTGTTTTTGTTTAATTTTATTGTTGTATTACATCCATCCTCTTTTTGGAGATAAAATGTTTTCTATCCATTTCCATTAACTTTCCTCTTTCAACATATTATCCACTTGTATGTCCTCCCTTCTACTCAGATCAAATTGTCTTAGAAACAGCACCTCTTTCTGACTTTCCTGGCTTCATTAATCCAGACTAGAATCCTGGGAGATCTGCTCAGCTCATCAGCCTCCTCTACTTCCTGCATCCATACTGTCATTATGCCCAAATTTTCCTTTGAAATGACATCCATTGCCTCTTTCCATCTAGCACCATCCTAGCCAAGCCTTCAGCTCTATAATCTTGAATTCTAGAACAGCTGCCAACTGACTTCTCCAGGCAAGGTTGGGGGAGTTAAGCCAATGCCTGAAAAAAGAAAGGAAGGAAAAAAAAAAAAAAAATGTCAGAGAGACAGACAACTCACAGGGAATATTTTTCACATGATGCACAAGAATGTCAAGGTAGAGGAGGGTGGAGAAATGTTCAGGTACAAGAGACTAGAGGATATCAGGAGGCAAATGGGTCCAAGAGTAGTGAGGGGCAACAAGGACTGGGACATGAGACAGGATTTGGGCAAGTGGTAGGTTACAAAGGACCTGAGAGGAAGAGAAGGGTGGACATTAATTGTAGGAGAGAGAATGCGATGAGGGAAGACTGAAGACAGAACAGGAGCCGGTTGATGAAACAGGAGAAGCAGTGGAGATGAATCATCTGTTCACCAAATTCCAACAGTGAAAAAAGAAAAGGTAGTAACTAGATAGTGTGATCAGGTTTCCAAATGTTTATTTCACTTTGCTGTTTAAAATGGAGCTGGCTCTTCAGAGTTGAAAGACAGCTGAGAGAAAAATGAGGGATAGAAAACTCTGAAGCTAACTATCTGAGTTGCACAGAACCTGGACGAGCGGGTGACCTTCCCTGTTGCTACATCAGCCCGCATCCTGAGGGCTGGTCTCCATAGAGGAAGCTGGGGGAAGATATTCTGGCCTCAAATCTTGATTCCCAGTCCTCAGCTAGTACTGCACAGGAAATTTCTAACACAAAGCTGTTTCCTTTGTCACACTATTTTCTGTTTAGAATGAGCATAGGAAGTAATCTGTCCTGTTCTTTTAACAATTCCAAGGGAAGGCCAAAACATCCCCAGGTCTTGGCCTTACTTGCTACACAGTTGTGACAGAACGCAAGTTCTTCCTGACCTCGGCTCTCAATCTTTCCTACTGCAACTGAAACCCATTCCTGCTCATCCTGTCTTTGGGGACAGCATGTGGTAGGCAAAAAAATTCCTGCTTGGATGAGGAAATTTGCAGCAGGTAAAGTTTTCTGAACTTCCTTCATGGATTCTACGTTCATGTTCCCTGTAAGCCTGTTAGCCTTGCCTATCTTAAGGATATGGGGGCACTAAGAAAGACTAAATAAAGAACCTAGTATAAAGGAACCACGGACATGGACAACAGGTGGGATTGACTTTGGGGGAAATGGGTGGGTGGGGAGGGGGACAGAGGGGAGCAAAAAGGGGATGAATGAAATACAACAACAATAAAATTTAAAAAAAAAAAAAAAAAGAAAGACTAAATAACATTCAACTATACCTTAGTTTCCCTAATGTTGTGAGAGATATTCCCCTTCGGTCATCTCAGAGATTCAGGTCTGGGAAAGGCAAAAGGAATTCCACAGCTAGGAAACTAAAGTACATCTTAAGCTACCCAAGAAGAGTTTCATATGCTTAAAATGTAACCAGACACATAATCCAGAGCCTCTCTCTGTCTCACCAAGTAGATACAAGAAAGAGTAAAGTTTCTTCTCAAATGCCATCTGAAGAGGCTAGGAGAACCTGCCAAGCATTCTTCAGGCATGTGTCTTGCAGCAATCCACACAAAAAGGAATCAAAAAGTTGGGGAAGAAGGAGTGAGAAACAGAGAGGTTAAAATGAGAAAGGAATAAAGATAAAAGTGGAAGAAAGATGAGGAGGAGGAGTGGGAGGTCGGGGAGAGGGGGGGAGAAGGAAAGAGTTGTAGAGAAAGGGAAAGAACCTCTTCCTGTTTTATTGGACAACTGTTATGCAAATTCATTTACTTAGTGTCTATGGCTGCTTTCGAGCTACAATAACAGAGTTGAGTAGTTGTGACAGAAACCACATGACCTGCAAAGTTAAAAATATTTACTTTCTGACCTTTTACACAAAAGGTTTGCTGACTTAGAGTAAAATCATCATAACTTCCTCTAATACTAGTATGCTCTTTGTGCTTCTTTATAAGCAAATGAGCAGCCAGAAAGGAAACAAAGGCAAGACCCTCACCATTGCATTCTAATAAAGAACTTAATACAGAAAGAAAGCTAAAAGCAGAGGGAGACATGTCTCAGCCACTGACCCAGTAATTCTGAGCCTGGCCCAAGACAGCTGCCAGGCATTCTGAACAACACAAGTAAACTGTAATTGTGTAGGAGGAGGGAGCCCTTGAAAGTTTGTATGTGTGTCATCCCCGCTAGCTGGGAAAAGGAAAACTTGGAGAGTGTGTATTCATCCCAAGGCCAGAAAGGTGGGAGAGGGTCTACAGCGCCCAAAGTAAAAGCCCATAAAAACAACTTTAATTAACTGTCTGCTTCCCATCATGCATGTACAATGAACAAATAGAATCTGGAGCAAGATAAGAATTCAGGCTAACAGACCCCCACACATGCCTAAGTTTGGGTGGTCACATCACTGCCCTCCCCAAAGAGCTGGCACCACCTTCATCCACCAAATTGTAACTTCTTCACCCCCATCCCACCATCTACATATATCCTCGGAACGAAGGACTCTCTCTCTTATGCTCTTAGAGCTCTTAGTTCTCTTAGTGCTCTTAACTCTCTTAGCCATGGGGGTCTCTGGCCCTGAGACCTTTGGCCACTCTGTGGGCACTCTTAGGCCTCTGGACACCCGAGGGCAAGCCTGCCACCCCAGCCTTTGGCAACCCTTGTTTTTGCTCTCCCATTCATTAATAAACTTTGTGTGCACATGAAAAAGCTCACTGATTTGTAATTCTTCATGGCATTGGTGAAAAGAACCAGGGTTTCTCCAATAACAATTATGTTTAAAGTTGTCTACAGAAAGTTTTATTCTGAAAGAAACTAAGGCCAGGGCCAAACAATGGAAAAATCAGAGTTATAGCTTAGAGGGTGACCAAAGCAAAACTGTGCCAAGTTACAAAAGAAATCACAAAACTGGAGAATAAATATGACTCTGGGGAGAGGTAGGAGGAGGTAAAGGGGGTATCAATAATGATGGAAAGAGACTGGACTTGGACTGGTGAACACAATGCAATGTACAGATGATGTAGTTATTGTAAAATTGTATACCTGAAAACTATAAATTCTATTACCAATTTTAGCCCAATAAATATTTTCAAATATCTGACTTCCAAAAAGATGGCTATAGATGGGAGATACACTCATGTGTGTGTGCTTTCATAGTTGTGTGTATGTACAAACACCAAAATCTATATACAGAAATATATATGTATGTATATTCATATGTTTCTGTATATACATTTTTCTGATTAGTAGTTAGCAATACAAAAATCACAATTGTTTTGTGATAAAATATTGATATGTATAGTGCCTAAGAGAATTAAAGAAGTCAATCAGTATAATACATAAACAATAACAAGTTTAAAATATGGATAACAGGTGAGAATAGGTAAATTTAGGGAAAGAAAATGGTTTGAATGTTTTAATCATCTTCTTCTGATATTGACATGAGGGTACAGGTTTGAAATTGGTGTTTTTTATATCTCTTTCCAAGGTGCTATATAATATGAGACTGGGAGTAAAGGATAATTGCCACCTCATGAAATGTGAAAAGGTCAATTAGACTATGGTTGAGCTTTTGCAAAGAAAGTAAAGAGCCAGACCCTGGCTGGTGGCACAGGATAAGGCGCCGGCTGCGAACCCAAAGGTCGCTGGTTTGACTCCCCAGCCAGGGCACATAACCAGGCTGCAAGCCAGGTCTCCAGCCAGGTCTATAAGCTAGAGGCAGGTGAAAGGCAACCACACATTGATATCTCTCTCCCTCTCTACCTGTCTCCCTTCCCCTCTCTCTAAAAATAATAAATCAAATCTTAAAAAAAAAAAAAAAAAAAAAAAAGAACAAAAGAAAGAAAGAAAGGAGTAAAAAGCCAGGTAAAAGCCACATGCCTCCTGCATCTGGCTAATCTTGTTCCAATCTTACTTTTTTCAAATTACTCCTCCCCATACTCCATGAAGCCATCTCACTCTATCTTGTTCTACCTACAACACATATACTCACACATATGCACACACACATTTCATTCCATGCACAAGATTTTGCTCTTCATTCTCATTTATCCAGCAATTCCTGCCCTGTCCCCATCCCTAAACTTCTGCTCAAAGGCACAGAATAATGATTACCTATGCAAAATAGATTCTCCCACACCTCCTTACTAAAGGAACTGCAATATTATTCAGGAGAGCAATGTATCCAGATAAAATGTTTACCTTCCCTGGCTCCTGTGCAGCTAGGATGGTTGTGTGACTTGTTCCTTGTCATGAGATATGACTCAAAGAAAGTGTGCTAGAGAGTTGGGGAAAGTGCCTTTCCCTTTCATATGCCTGTCTTTTTTCTCTGTTCTCCTTTCTTTCCTTCCTCTTTTTCTTTCTTCTTTGTCCTGCCTGCTTCACAAACAGGAGACTTAAGGTGGTGCAACCATCTTGGGAGCAAGGTATCAAAGCAATAATCTGAGAATAGAGGAACAGAGGAGAAAAGCCCAGGACATTGCTGACACCTCAAAGCTGCTGCATCAGGCTTGGGCTGCTAGTTATGTGAGACTAACAAGCCTGCACTCATTTAATGTCCTCTGGTAAGGGTTATGTAGTGAGAAGTCTCCTGTAACTAACTGTCACTCCTTCTACCGTCTCTCTCTCCTTAATCCATTGCCAGTTTTTGAAGTCCTGTGCTTTCTTCAAAGCTCACCTCCTTCAAGAAAGTATTCCCTAACATCTCCAAATTGATCTCCCTCTCTCCTATTTTAATAGGGCATAATTAAAATTAAACTAGCATGCATGTATCAAGCCTGCTTCATGTTATAAATAACTATATATGTTGACTGTGTATCTCAATTCCACTAGATTGAGAGCTGCTAAGAACAAGGATCCTGCTTCATTGATTTTGAATGCCCTGCCATTACCCAGTACACTGCCCAGAGCACTTACTCAGTAAAAGATTGCTGGGTTACTTTGAGTGGAGAAATGCTCTTTCCTTTCCAAGTGTACATTACTAATTATATTAGAACACTTTGGTTCTATGTAGAATGGGTAGGAAAGTTACCAAATGGGAAAAGAGATATTAGAAATCCTAGTTATGTTTTGACCGTTCTTTGACAGTTTTGAAACTGTGCAGCCTGTTCTGACTAGTGGCTGAGACCTATAAACTAAGGTCAGAAGAAAGGGCAGAAATGAGATGTTATTCAAAACCAAAGACTGGGCCTCTATACCACCAAACTTGTATGCTGGTTTCACTAAGCTCAAATCAACATCTACTGGAGTCATATCCATGTCCACATAAGTGAATTCAACTAACTGCATTATAATTCCAGTTACACTTCTGCTTATTTATTTCTTTTGTTATTGAGCACCTAATATGTTCCAGTCCTACAGTGACCAATCATTCCAGCTTGCCTGTGACTGGGGTGAGGATGGGGGTTCCCATAGACACAGGACTTTTCAGTGCTAAAACCAGGAAAGAACTACACAAACCAAGAAGGTTGGTTACCCAAGAAGCTCTGGGCTTGATACTGGATATAAATCAGTAAAAAAGACAATTGTGGCCTGCCCATATTGAGCTCTACAATATAGTGGGATTTATTTGGGGCTCCTAGTAATCACAAGTAGATTTGCATCCTTCAACTATATTTTCAAATCATTCATGTAATCAAGTCCACCCAACATGTCCAGGTGCTAACACCACAAATCTCTCTGCACCGTTGGCTGTCCATGTGAGGCAAAGATGAAGGACTTTGGAATAGGAGAGTAAGCAGAAGTTCAGTTCATGAGTGAAGTGATTGTTCTATGGGTTGTGAATTCCAACCAACTTGAATCAAGGCCTGAGCTAGTTGTTTGTTTTTCTTGGAACAGCAGGCAAGCTCCATCTTCAGGTTCTCAGTCCTCTTTGTGATGCTGATTAAGACCTATTGGGTGGAACTGTGCCTACTTTGGAAAGGACCAGGACATGTCAACCTTTCCTAGGGTAACGTATATAGGTTCTGAGGGAACCATTCTTGGATCACATATTGTAAGTAAACAGAGTAGAATTTGAATCTAACTGTATCAGACTATTTTGGGAGTTGTTTTGATGATCCAAAAATGGAATAGATCTTGTATACTTAGAGATAAGTGTAAGAAGGACTTCCAGAAGAGAAGCAATTTTGTGTCTATTGATATCTAAACTTTGCCTGAAAATGTGGTGGGTGGTACTGGGAACACTGTAAATCAAGACATAAGCCTTGGTCTACTGCCCTGCACTAGACCAAATATTAATTTATAACTGCATGTGAGTGCTTTGAAGCAATAGGAAATTAATGTTTAAATTGCCTCAGAAGTTCTTATGAGCATTTTTTCAACAAATAAAACAAAAACTCAAATGCCTAATTTCATTTTCATGAAAAGTTTTATGGCAAAAATGCTTTAAATGGCCTTTGGAAATATATAGAGCAGAGAAGTTAGGGAGTCATATCTTTGTCATATGACCTAGGCAGCTTTGTCATTGAGGCAGAGCACTGATGATCTCAGCCTGACCATACCTCTACCCATGTGCCATACAACGGCAGAGGGTGCAGGGATCCCAGAACAGCAGTTACAAAGGAGGAAAGTCAAGCCTGGAATCATATCCTCAGTGTCTTGAAAACTGCCTGATTTGTAGCAAGTGTTTGAGAATTTTACTGAATAAATGAATAATTGAACAAATAAATAAACTAAGTGATTTTTCAGAAGGTCACAAAGAGGGGAAAAATCCAATGTCCTAATCCATCCTAAATCTAAACTCCATCCTTAATCGATTTATATTACCCTCTGGGTAAACTGGCCAACTTTAAGATGGGCATTTGAATTTCGGAATGAATAGGGAACTGCACCTGGCTTAAGCACTATCAAAAGTTTAAGTAGAGATTTGGAAAAGATGGAGTTGGTGAAAACCAGATGCCAGGACCATTCGGTATGGTTTGTTTGATTTCTAATGAGCATCTACGGCCATCCCTTTACAGTTTTCTGCAATGCACAGTTCACATTACAGAGTCAACTATTCTTTATCATCTGTGTGGTCATTCACCCCGTTGTTGTCTCTCCCTGGTAAGTGTTTAATCTGGCTTCCCTTCCACCTGTCTTGACTGCCTCTTTCTGCCTGTCTCTGTCAGCCAGGTGGAACTCAGGGAATGTAAAGGCACAGAAAGCATAACGAAGTCCACCATAGCTGACTGGCTATTTATCTACTGCTTTGGGTGATCCCTGTGCCCTGTGTGGATACATGGTATAGGCTGGTTAAGCAACCATCCCCTGATTAAGGAGCATTCGAAGGTTTATACTCAGCTCTCCATTATCTGTGCTAATAGAGGGGATGAGGAATGTGGATGTGCAGCAAACATGTTGTAATATATATATATATATATATATATAATTCACACCCATCTTGTACATTTTATTGTTGTTACAATTTTATATACCTATGCAATCATCACCATTATTAAGACAAGGCCCATTTCCAGCATCCCCAAAAGTTCTATTGTGCCCCATCTTAGTCAATCTTCCCCCACCATGGCTTCCAATCTGCTCTCTGTCACTCTAGATTAGATTTGTCTTTTCTAGGGTTTCATATAAGTGGAATTGTATGTACTAACAAAAGTTATTTTCATTTGACTTTGGAATAGCTTCCCTGAGTCCCTTCCCAGTGATGCTTGATTCAGGATAATATTAAAATGAGCTCATGTTCCCCACACCCATGTTTATTTGACAAGGTGGACAGAGCTAGGACTTGGAAGAAATGAAATGTGGGAAGCAAGGTATGGAGGCTGATGAGAATAATTTTTGACAATGAGAAGAATGTTGTTTCTTCCCAGCATTTGGTAGAACATGGCAGTGAATATGTGCCCACTTTGTGCCTTGCACCTATTTTTCAATATTCCTCAATACAACTTCTCCTAAAACTAACTGCCTAGGAATTTTGTGTGCTTGTCTTGAATGGGTATTTTCTTTGGAAACTCCTGACTCTAACCAGCCTCTCTCAGCCACAGAGTCATTGCACCCTCTGGTGTAAACATGGGGATCTGTCACCCCTGTGGCATGAGGCATTCCCACCCATGTAGGCATCACCTGCCACAGCCCTCCGCTGTCAGCAGGGTGCCCTGGCTCTCCTCATCACGAAGCCAAGGGCAGGGAAATGTCAGGCTTGCTCCAGTTGCAGTAAGGCTCATGGGTCAGAGGCTGAGCTTGTACACACATGACGATAGAGGAGTGCCCAGAGATCCACTGTTTGAGAGAGGACAGCAGGAGAGGGGAAGCTCCAGAGAATGCAGAGCAAGCTAAGCAAGAAAGATGAGGTGACGGGCAGAAGCATGGCTCAGAAAACAAAGCGGAAGCAATAGGGGATAGATTTTTTCCTATCTAAGAGACAGCCTAAAAATTCACTTTTCTGCCCCAAGAAGATTCAAACCCAGGTTATGAGAATCCTTGAAAAATGGTTTTTAACATGGAAGTGCTTATTTAAAAAAAAAAAAAAAATCCTATATACAGTACTTTTAGGTGCTGCTGGACCTACTTAATCCCTTTAAATCTCCAATAATTTCAATTATGGTGCTTAAAGTCTCATTAATCTGCACTAGTTTAAAATTAAGAAACACCAATCAGCCCTGCTTGGTGTGGTGCAGCGGATTGGGTGCCATCCTGTGAACTAAAGAGTCACTGACAGGTTTGGTTTCCAGTCTGGCATATGCCTGGGTTTCGGGTCATATTCAATTCATCTGATTGATGTCTCTCACACATTGTTATTTCTCTCTCTTTCTCTCTCCCTCCCTCCCCTCTCTCTAAAATAGGTTTTTTGTTTTTTGTTTTTTTTTTAAGAAACATCATTCTTGTTCAGCAGTTTAGGGGTAAGGACAAAAGGTGGGCATCCCAAAATCTCGGCATAGGCTTTTCACCAAATTATTCCAAGAAAAGCCAAAATGGAAAATGCTCAGGTTTCTGAGTTTCTGAGTTGCGGTTCCATACATTCTCAATTTGCTCAATCTGTTTTTTCCCAAGGTGTGGGGTAGAGTGCACGAGAGTGATAACATGCTCTTTGGTTGATATCAGCAAAAATTGCAAACATATATCTCACTTAGTTCTATTTTTACATAAAACCAAACCAAAATCAAACAACAAGGACTTTTAAAACTACTGCCAAAAGTCATTAGAAAGCGGTACTGTTTCTAGTAAGTCACCAACAGAAGTAAAATCCATTTTTTATTTTTAAGGATTAATTCATGCTAAAGAGTAAAAGTTATGGATCCCATTCTACTAAAATAACTAACTTTTCCCCCCATTCCTACTATATTCCAGGCATCTCCTATGTAAAGGGCTTTAAGGTATAGCATCTAATTTCAGTCTCACAATAGCCCCATGAGAAATATCATTCTCTCTGTTTTACAGATAAGAAAACTGAAGTTTGGACTGTTTAAGTAACTTGACAAAAATCACAAAATTGGTAACTTATGGAGCAAAAATTCAAACTCAGAATTGGTTCTGGAAGCTCTAATGTTACCCAGCATGCCATCTACATTCTGTGGTGCAGTGGATCCAGCCCCTGGGCCACCTGGACAAATCGCATGTATCACACTCTGAAAACTGATGTTTTTTTTGTTTTTTGGTTTTCTTTAACTATTTTCTTTATTATTTTTAGAGAGAGGGAAAGGAGAGAGGGAGAGAGACATCAATGTATAGTTGCCTTTCATCTGCCTCCAGCTGTGGACCTGGCTGGAGACCTGGCTTGCAACCTGGTTATGTGCCCTGGCTGGGAATTGAACCAGTGACCTTTGGGTTCACAGGCCAGCACCTTATCCACTGTGCCACCAGCCAGGGCTGATAACTGATGTTATCATCTTCCTCTTTCTTGACCTGGTCCAATCTTTTCAAACCCCAAAGACTTAAAACATTGACTATATTAACTCAATCTTTACTCCAAGTTCAGACTACATAGAAAAAATACAAGTCTTTTGATTGTGTTGTTTATTTCAAATCCCAATTTTCCTTTACTGATGTACTACCAAGTGATCCTGGAAAAATTTCTGAACTTTAGTCTCCTCACCTATTAAACAAGGTTCTATAAGATCTTACTCTGGTGTTGTTATGAAGATTAATGTGTTGGAATAAAGTCTGGAGATTGCAAAGACTATGCAATTGCTGGGTCCTAGGATGATTATGATATCTTAAATATAATTAGGAGTGACAGCACCACTGGTGTTTGCCTTCACAGAGAAGCAAGAAGACATTTCAACCACTGGGATGGAGGAGAAAACTCATTTCAAAGCACTCAAAATATAAAGATAAGCATTTGGGAGAATGAAAATAGATGTTTCTCAAATGCAAATCAAAACCACAAAGAGATACCACTCACATCTGTCAGAATGGCTACCATCAATAAATCAACAAAGAACACTGACTAGTGTGGCTCAGTTGACTGGGCATCAACTCACAAAGTGAAATGTCACCAGTTCAACTTCCAGTCAAAGCACATGTCTGGGTTGTGACCTGGTCCCCAATTATGGCACATGCAAGAGACAACAGATCAGTGTTTCTCTCCCTTTCTTTCTCTCTCACTTCCCCTGTCTCTAAAAATAAATTTTAAAAATATTTTTAAATGTTTTTGGGTTTTTTTTTTAATGGCAGAGCCAGCTGAGACTTTATTTTGGGTGGGTGGTGGGTGGGAAAACACTTGATTTGGCTTTTAGTCAAGGGCATGGGTAAAAGGTGGTCCCCCTAGGCAGTAAACTCTCCCATCCCAAGGGTGAGCTGGGAGCTGGGGCTGAACTAACTTCAGGGAGGTCTTCTGTGCACTCTTCTCCCCTGCATAGTTCCTTTCCCACCCGCCAGGAGGACAGGAGGGACCGCAGTGGTAGTTCACTTGAGCAGGACATCAGATGACTCAGACACCAGCTTCCCATCTCGGGTTTCAATCTCCTTCACAACCACTGTTTTGGAGGAGGTGGTGCTGCTATGGCTGGAGTAGCCAGGGTCCTGGCCAGAGCCTACGCCAGCCTGGAAGGCCAGGCTGTAGCTGAAGTTTGAGTAACCTGGGCTAAGCACACCTGAGCAGCATCAGCGATTGCAGCCTCCAGGGAAGCCCTCTGGCCTTTGAGGCCATCGATCTCAGCCTGGATATAGCTGATGCTCTGGTTCGTCTCAGAAATCTCTGTCTTTGTACGATGCAGGTCATCCCCATGCTTCCCAGCCAGTGCCTGTAGCTCCTCATACTTGATCTTGTACATGGTCTTGGCCTCAGTCCGGCTGTGGTTGGCAATCTCCTCGTACTGGGCCTTGACCTCAGCAATGATGCTGTCCAGGTGCAGGGAACTGCTGTTGTCCATGGACAGGATCACAGATGTGTCAGAGATCTGAGACAGCAGCTCACGAATCTCCTCTTCATACAGCTGCCTGTAGAAGTTGATCTCATTGGTCAGCCCTCCCAGGCGGGACTCCAGCTCTACCTTGTTCATGTAAGCTTCATCCACATCCTTCTTGATGAGGACCAATTCATTCTCCAACTTTGTGTGCGTATTGATCTCATTCTCATACTTATTCTTGAAGACCTCCACTAGCCCCTGCATATTGCCAGACTCTGCCTCCAGTTTCACTTTCTCCTGGGCCAGTATTTCCAGCTGCCACCGAAGGTTGTTGATGTAGTTCTCAAACATTGTCCATGTTACTGCAAGTCGTCTTCTGCTGCAGGAGAGTTTACTTGGTCTCCAGAATCTTAGCTGCTGTTCCAGGCTTCATACCTTATCAATGAAGGAAGCAAATTTGTTGTTGAGGCTCTTGATCTGCTCCTCCTGGTTATGCACGGCATGGAAGTTGGGGTCCATCTTCATCTTCATGGGGCTCAGCAAGCTCTGGTTCACTTGGATAGCTCTGATACTCCCCATATTCACGGCTCCACCAAAACCTCCATCCAAATTCATGTTGGCACCCAGACCAGGTCCATAGCCGCTCCCCACCTGGGAAATGGCCAAGGAGCTGAGCCCACTGGAGTACATGCGACTGCTGAAGCCCCTGGGACCAGAACTAGAAACCTTGAGGGTCTTCTGGGTCATCCTAGTGGACATGGTGGAGGCTAGAGCGGAGGTAAGGAGACCAACCAAACCCAACAAAGTTTCAAGATGGAGCCAAAAAGCTGCTTCCTAAATAAAATAACAAAGTTAAAACAAATATTGACAAGGATGTAGAGAAAAAGGAACCTTAGTGCACTGTTGATGGGAATGCAGAATGCAGAATACTATGGAAAACAGTATAGTGGATCCTTAAAATACTAAAAATGGAATTGCCTTATGACCCAGCAATCCCACTGCTGGGAATATATCCAAAGAAACCTGAAACACAAATTCAAAAGAAAATATGCATCCCATATTTATTGTAGTATTATTCACAATGGCCAAAATATGGAAGCAACCCAAGTGCCTCTCAAAAGATGAGTAGATAAAAAAGCTGTGGTACATACACACAATGGGATATCACTCAGTCGTAAAGAGATCTTGTCTCTAGCATGGATGGACCTAGAGGGTATTATACTGAGTGGAAAAAGTAAGAGAAAGAACAAATACATATGATTTCACTTATATACGGAATCTAAAGAAAAAATAAAGTAGAAACAAACTCAGAGATACAGAGACCAGACTGATGGTTGACAGAGAGGGGTGCAGCCTGGGGTGAAAAAAGTGAAGGGATTAAGAAGTACAAAGTAGTAGTTACAGAATAGTCACAGAGATGTAAACTACAGCATAGGGAATATTGTCAATAATATGATAATAACTATGTATGGGGGCCTGATGAGTACTTGAAATATCAGGAGGACCACTCTGTAAATTACATGATTATCTAACCACTATGCTATACATCTGAAACTAATACAGAATAACATTGAATATACCTGAAAAATCATTTTTTTAATTTTAAAAAAGAAGTAAAAATTGATCATTACCAATAGTTATGGGGAAGTACAAAGTGCAGCTTAGCAAATATAGATGCTAAATGTCAACTGTATTTGAATTTTTAAAAAAAATTTAGACAAGATCTGCATACAGGCATCAGTTATTTTATGGAACTGGGCTTTATTGTGCTCTGAAGGTGCTGTTTTTTACTAATTGAAGTCAAGACCCTCCATGAGCAAAAAATTACAACTTGCTTGATTACAGATACTGGCTTTGTTGCAGCGATACGGAACCAAACCCACAATATCTTCAACCTATGCCTGCATGGCTGCATAGATAGGGTTGGTGGAAGATACACAGTTTTAAACATTTATCATGTCATACATTTAAGACTGCTATTTTCACTATATTTTAATGTGTAGAGCCACAAAAACATACAGATAGAGATGAAGGAGAACGATCATTCCATGGTCATGGAGATGAGGACATTTTGCTTCCAAATCTCCCCGTACCCCAAGGATATCACTGACGACCAATCAGGGCCACCCTTGCTGGCTGGGTTCCAAGTGGAATGTTGGGGTGTCCGCTCTGTTGTGGGCAGAAGCTCCATGGTGAGAAGGCAGTGCCTGTGCAGGTGGTCCACAGAGGGGCTGTGATCCTCTTTGGAGCTGGGCTTTGAGCCCACCGTTGGGAAGCTTGACTGGGTGGCGGTGCAGCTGCTGCTGCTTCTCTTGAGCCCACACCTAGTTGTGCGCGCCCTCCAGCGGGAGACAGTGGCGTTTCCACCTGTCTTCGGTTTCTTGGTGGGTGTTGTATTTGCAGTCAGACTTGTTCGGTCTGTTCTGAGTTGACTTTATGTGAGATGTGAAACGCAGCTGGCAAAAGTACGGGCTGTACAGATTGAGGAGAATTGCCAACTTATTGACTAGTTCAGTGCAGTGAAAAAGGAGTGCCGGGGATTGAGTCATCCTCAGACGATGCCAGGTGTGAGAGTTATTAAATATACCCAGCTTTAGCGCCACTTATAGAAAAGTGGCCATGGATGCAGAGGCAGGAAATCACATTCATGGTTCATCAACGGGAGGAAAGAGATTCAAATATTCCAAGCAAGAGGAGATGGTGGAGATGGTAAGGATGCTCAAGTCCCTGGAAGAGGTCATGAAAATCTCCACTTCACAAGCTGTTTTTCCAAATCTGCCAGAAGGCCAAGAGACAAGCTTAGGTGGTCCCTGCTCCAGTCAGGGACCTGGGTCTTAAAGCAGCAATGTTCCCCCTTTTGAGCTGAGGCCTCTCCAGCTGTCAGCTGTGCGCCCACCCCCACCTCTACACGCTGCACGCAGCAGTCAGCTCCTGTGTGGACGGTCTCTCCAAATGTAAGGAGCATGAGACTTGCTGGAGCACACTAAGAAATGGGAGTTTCTCTACAGCCACAGAATGTTTGGATTCTCTCAATAACAATGAAAAACATGCTGTACTTAAGAGACACATCTTCGACTCAAATTAAGTCTTCTTCAAACTATATTTCTCAGTGTTTTGTGAAATACATATTCATATATTACATATGTATACAGTTTGTACTGTATATGTATTAATCTTCCAAGTGAACATTTATATTTTATTCTCTTTATTTTATTTAGAAATTTTGAACAAAGACCTTTAATTGTTAAAAAAGAAAATAGATGTCTATCTACCATCACTTCTCATACTGTTTTCAATGGGGTTTTAATAGATGTTTCCTCAAAATGTCTATAGTCAGAGAGGTTAGGAAAACACCATATTTGTGATCCCTAACTCAGAGAATATACTTTGTCTTACTGAAGGTCCTAAGAATTCTTACCATAAAATAGTCTCTGCTTAATACAGCAATTCCAAACATTTGACTATAGAAACTTGATTTGGGGGGCTCCCACCTAGTAACAATCTTTCAGAACACCAAGCAACACAGTTTAGGAAATGCTACTCTCAATAAAAATAGCTCCTCTCACCCACCATCAGTATAGTATCTGATCCACTCTCTCTCCACTGTGACCAGTGTTCTTTCATTTTATAATTTGTATCAATGAAAAGACTCCTCAAGGCCTGTCAACATGTTTTTACAATACTGGGCTCTTCACAGAGAAAAGTACATACACAAAAAATATCTGGGTACAGGTCCTCCTGCCTTGGATGAGGAGAGGAATTAGAGGAGAAGGAGGGTGTCTCACTTAGCAGCTCGTTAGCAATGTGTGTTTAGCATAAATCTAACTTATACTAGAGAATTATCTTAGTTTAGGGTCCTCCAAAAGCTGACCTTGAAACAAAGGTTTAAGAGTTTATTCAGGAATTAATCCAAGGAAATACCAGTAAGAGAATGAGAAAGTGAGTCAGGGAGGGGAAGATAGCAATAAAAAGTGAATTATTAAGCCAAATACACAGTGGACAACTTTAGCTTAATTCTGCTGGGAAACAGAATAAAACACCTCATAATTATTCCACCCAAGGGATGAGGTTGCTAAGACATTTATATATCACCTCCCATTATTCATTGGTTCAAGGAGGCTAAGAGGGAGCAGGGCAGCTAATTTTCTAGAACATCTTGAACTTCCATGTATTTTGGGCCTAGTGATTTTCCAGAGTTTCAGGTAAAGTCCTTAGGCATCAAGGCATAAGTATTGGCAGCAATGCAATGAGGTGGTAAAGCTTGGGGAATATGGGTCTGCATCATTATCTCTCATACTGGCTCCATATTTCCAGATGAGAAAAATAAACTGGAAGGAGTTAAGTGTACCCCCCAAGCAACTGTTCCAGGTATTTTTAAAAAAGATTTTATTTATTATTTTCAGAGAGAGGAAGGGAGAGAGGCAGAGAGGGAGAGAGACAGCCATGTACGCTTGCCTTTCACCTGCCTCCAGCTATGGACCTGGCTTGCAACCTTGTTATGTGCCCTGGCTTGGAATTGAACCAGCAACCTTTGGGTTCGCAGGCTGGTACCTTATCCACTGCACCACCAATCAGGGCTGTTCCAGGTATTTTTGAGGTGCAAGGCTGTGCTGCACATGACCTTGAGGAAGACAATAGGTGAGGACACATGTGACCCCAACTCTTCCCCAGTTTCAGTGGCCTTTTTTCTGGCTCCACAACAGTAATACTTCTCATTGCAAACAGTGATTCTCAACAGCTGAAGATGGTGCATGAAAATTTAGGGATGACAGGGTCTGCATTTAAAATATCTATTTACAACTACCTGACTCCCTTAGTGTGCCAAATTCCATGATGCCAAGTCATTGTGAGGAGTGATTATAGAAAAAAAGGATGGATTCCCAATCAGATGCAATAAGTCAATGTGCCTCTGAAACAAGCAACTATTTTAACTGATGTTATTGCTTTTCTAAACATGTAAGAAAAGACACAGCGAGGCATCAAAGAAAGTAGTTTTCACATTGAGCCAAGGATGGTATGAGTGTTTTAGGAAGTTTGCAAAAGACCAGAGTTTGAGGGAAGATGCAAGCAAAATTATAGTTGTGGACCGCTTACACTGGTTTGACTTGAGACCATCATTCAGCAGTTAAGTTGGAAGTCAGAGCTTCCCTATTTTGCTTCAAGGGATGACTACTTACTATTCCCTTTTCCCTTACCTCTCACCTGCTATCCTTCCCCTTTCCATGAGTTCATCCCTATTAATAAAATGTTCACAGATGTAGCTAAGTTAAGAGTCATAATGTCAATCATTTATGCCAAGAAGAACCCAGTTACTTTGGCTCCATGGTATTTCAAAGTACTTCTACTTTGTCAAGTTACAAAAAATAAGTCAAAGATAAGGAAAGAGCATTTTAGAAGGGCCAGGAGTAATGAATGATTCCTCTAGGTAACTTGTGCTTCTTTTACTAACATTACATCATATGATTTTTTGGCCCCTAATAAAATTCATTATAAGTGCTTATAATTTTCTCTCCAAGCTTCTAAGCATTTTCATTCAAAGTACTTCTCTTCTCATTAATACCTTTGTTGCTGAACACAGCTTCAGGGAAGGTAGTAGCAACAATACTGCTTTGCCCAATTCTGACCTCTTCAAGTTGGAACTTTTCCTTTTCACAACTCCTTCAGATCTTAACTGTCTAAGAGTCTCCATCCACCTGCCCTTTGCTTCTGGGAAGAGAAAGAACTCAAGCCATCTTCACTTCTCCCCAGGCTTCTCACCTCTGTACCTCAATAAGAAATCATATCTATATGATAATGAGATAGTAACACATGGAGTGGGCATTGCTTAGTAAGGGATGGCATCCCTCTCTCTGCCACTTTTCTGTCTTCCTCTTCCCTTTTTATCACTGAAGAAGACATGTAGCTCACAGTTTTCTTCTCTCATGCTTACTGCTGTATACTCATCTCTTTGTGGTCTTCCATGAAGAAGGTCCCCAAACTTGGGTTTATGCTTAGAGGAAGGAGAAGCACAGGTAAGACTTTGGCCTAGGCCATATGCTCTGGGCCATCTAATAGAAAAGGAGGCACTTAATTTCCAAACACATGCTGAGGTGAAGAACTACTTTCCTTTGTCATTGCTCCCTTTAACATATATTGTCCTTAAGAGCTTTAAGGGAAAGAGAGAAAAGACTGTCCCTTATTTAGGGATGGGATCTGGGAATTTCCAGGGATCTCCTGGCCACCTTCTCCCTCCTGTCCCCATGTTTACCGTAAACATTTCAAACAAACAGAAAAATTATACAAAAAAAGTAATGGATATTTGTATATGCTTCTCCTAATTCACCAGTTGTTAACATTTTGCCACATTTGCTTTATCTACATGTGTATTTTGGGGTTTTTGAATTGTTTTTGAACCATTTGAAAAATAAATCATAGATATCATAACACTTCATCCTCAAAACTTCAGAATACATTTCCTAAGAATAAGAACATTGTCTTCTATAACCACAATACCATTATATCATCTATGAAAATGAATAATTCTGTAATACCAGATATCTCCAATTATTGCAAAAATACCATTTATAGTTTGTTTATTGTGCTAAAATATACATAATGTAAAATTTACCATCTTAACAATTTTAAGTGTACAGTTTAGTGGCATTAAGTACATGTCTACTATGGTACAACCATCTCCACCATCCATCTTCAGAACTTTTTTATCTTCCCACACTAAAACTCTATACTCATTAAACACTACCCTCCCATTCCCTCCTCTCCCAGCTCCCAAAACCCACCATTCTGTTTTTGTCTCTATGAATTTGACTATGTTAGGGACCTTATATAAATTGAATCACACAGTATTTGTCCCTCAGTGTTTGGTTTATTTTGTTTAGTATAATGTCTTCGATCCGTTTTATAGAATAGTCAGAATTTTCTTCTTTTTAAGGATGAATAATATTCTTCTATATGTATATGCCACATTTGGTTTATCCATTAATCCATTTATCTGCTGGCTACTGTGAATGAGGTTGCTAATGTCAACCAATGGTTGTTGGTGCTAATTCAACACCAACAAGAATCCCCAATATGGGGTACAGTGAAGAAGGAAACTTTATTCAGTGCAAAACAGTTCAGCTATGATGCACAGTGCAGCCAACATGGCCAGAATGGCTGTGAGTTGGCCCTGAGGCCAGGCCCCTCTTCTGCTAGATAGTTGTGCTGTGATCCTTGCTCATCTGCCCTGCCCTGCACTGCTCTGCACTGCCCTGTGCTGCCCTGTGCTGCCCTGCCCTGCCCTGCCCTGCACTGCCCTGCCCTGCCCTGCCCTGCCCTGCCGTGCCCTGCCCTGCCCTGCGCTGCTCCACTCCAGCAGGCATCTTTGGTGTTTCAGCCCTAGCCTGAGAAACACAGTCTTCCATGGAGAAGGAAAGTGCACACCCAAATTCAGAGAGAAGCTGCTTTTTTAAAAAATCCTCACCTGAGGACACACTTATTGATTTTAGAGAGAGAAAGGGAGACAAGGCAGGGGGGTGAGGAGACAAATATAGATGTGAAATAGAAACATCAAGTGGTTGCTTCCTGTGTGCACCCTGATCATGGATCCATGGATCAAACCCATAACCCAGGTTATGTGCCCTAATCAGGGATGGAACCTGTAACCTTTTTTTTTTTTTTTTTTACTAGGCAAAGATCCTTATTAATCTTGGTTTCAAACTTTATTCCCAGGCTTCTTCGGCTTAATTAGCTGCAAAGAATGATTTGTATATAAGCAAAAATAGTGTCCAAGGGGCTAGAGCTTAAAAATATTAGAGATCTAGATTTTATCAGATCCATAAACAAAATCTGAAAAAGCAGTCATAATATAAAATAGCACTCCCAGTAACTTCTTCAAGTTTATCTTCTTCAGAAGTTGACTCAATTCAGTTTGCTTCATTCTTGGAAGTCTCATCAAAATTCTTCACAAGATCTGGAACTTCACCATCATCATCCTCTCCTGTAGCAGGCGGTACCTTTCCATCCACAGATTGTTTGGGCAGAGCTTCAGCTAGTCTCCTTCAACTAGTCAGGCTGTCTGCACCAAGCTGGTTTAAGATGGTGGGAAGCATTTCTGTCAGCTGCTTTGTCTCAACACCGCCTGTGATGGTAAAAGTGTTGGCTGCCAGAGATGCCTGAACTTTAGGGTTGTTAAAGTGGATCGAAGTTCCTTGGTTTGTGAACGTATTTACCTCTTTAATACCAGAGATAGTGTTTACCCCTAACTTCTTTAAGGAGAACTGAAGTTTTTAATCATCTGCTGTAGCTGTTCCATGAACCACCTTCTTCTTTCTACAAGCAGTGCCTTTCCCACTGCTCACTGCGCACTTGTGCCTGCAGTTTGGTGAGTTTCTCTTGGTTCATAATAGTTTCTTTCATCCTGTTGGAGAGAAAATGGGGCTGTGCGACGGGGCTAGGGCTGGTGCTCAAGGGGGTCTTTGGCAGACCAGCTGAGAATAAGCGTGCACACGAGGGGACACAAGATGGCAGCTAGTGGAACCTGTAACTTTTTGATGCATGAGAGCCACCCAACCAAGGCAGGAGCTAACTTACATACAGGGTGCATGCAATCAATTGGCAAAATTTTAGTAAAATTAACAACATACCACAAAAGTGTTATTCTTATATGTAAATACATAAACATAGTCATTATTTTTTAAATTGTTCAAAAAAGTCTCCATTTGCTGCAATACTAAACTCTATTTTACTTTGGAATCTTGAGCACACTTTAACTAACTTTTCTTGATCCATGGACATCATAATGTTTTCAATCTTAGCTTTAACAGCCTCTTTATTGGAATGAGGTTGTTTATTAACTTCTCTCTCACAAATGCTGCATATGTAATAGTCTAAAGGATTTGCATCTGGTGGCCAGACTTCCTTTGAGCAGAATTCAGGAACATTGACACTGAGATATTCTTGTACCTTTTTGGTGTTATGTGCCGGTGCAACATCTTGTTGGAAGATAAAATGACATCCATTTTCGATTTTCTTCATCCATGATACAACTACTTCTCCTGGATCTTCATGGATGATCTCCTGGATTCTGTGTACAATATCTGGACTTGTGTGATCCTTGCATACCTTATGTGTTTTCCTTGTTGGTGTGGCGACAACTGGATCAGCATCATACTCCTTCTTCACATTGTAAACTGTATGTAAAGGGTTGTTATTGAAGCCCACAATTTCCTTAGCAATTCACTCTGTGCACAGTCCAGAAACTATGGTTGCTCTAACATCATATTCCTTTGACATGATGGTTGCTCTCAGAATTTAATACTTTATATCTGAAACAATGATGTTAAGTCATAACCTTAGAAACATAGTTTTTCAAAATTAATAAAAAGCTCATGAAATAAGGAGATGCAAAGCTATTGCCAATTGATTGTGTGCAACCTGTAGACAGAAGCCCCCGTCTCTAGTTCCTGATTGGTCCATCCTCATGCAAATGAGAACTCCAAATTCTCATAGTTTGGCCCCACAGAAACTGTCCTGATTAATCAGAAAGGAGCTGCTCTGATTGGTCAGTGAAGAAGCCGTGGGAGAGGTGATGGGGTGGGTGGAGCAGGGGAGAGCAATGGGAAGAAAATGGAACAAATGTAATACAACAATAATTTTTTTTAAAACAAGAAGTTGATAGTAGATAGCTGTGCACCTCCAATTGGATGAGGAAAGGATTAAAGGGAATAGGATAAGGGCTGACTCAGGTGGCAGAAACAGTAAAGGCAGGCCAATCAGTGCAGTCTTCTCCCTGAAATGCAGATTGCATGGGAGACCCTGGTATAGAAATGACTGCTAGCTTGATTTTTGTTTTTGTTTTTTATTTTAATTTGAACCCAGTTAGCCATTAGGAGCCCTTTTAGTATGTATCTTCTTTCTCAGGGTTCACACTATGATTATATATACCTTGATATAAATGTGTTACCTGAACAGTTATACAAATATCTGTTCAAGTTCCTGTTTTTGATTCTTTTGGGTATGCACCCAGAAGTGGGATTGCTGGATCAAATGGTAATTCTATGTTTATTTTTTTTTTTTGTGAAATTGCCATACTCTTTTCCATAGAGGCTGTACCATTTTAACATTTTCATTCTAATTTCTCTGCATCCTCACCAACACTTGTTATTTTCTATCTTCTTGCTATAGGTCTCCTAATGGGTATGATCTCATTGTGGTTTTGATTTGCATTCCCTTAATGGTTAGTAATATTGAGCATCTTTTCATGTGCTTATTGATCATTTGAATATCTTCTTTGGTGATATGTCTAGTCGAGTCCTTCACCCACTTTTTAATCTAGTTCGTTGTGTTCTTTGGTGCATGGAAGTTTTTAATTTAAATGAAGTCCAATTTAGCTATTATTTTCTTGTGTTGCCTGTGCTTTTAGTAACTAGAAAATTTAAAATTACATGTGTGCTCTGGTTGGTGGCACAAAAGATAAGGCTCCAGCCTGCAAATCTAAAGGTTGCTGGTTCGATTCCCACCCACAGCACATAACCAGGTCTCCAGCCAGGTCTCCAGCCAGGTCTGTAGCTGAAGGCAGGTGAAAGGCAACCATACATTGATGTCTCTTTCCTTTTCTGCCTCTCTCCCTTCCCCTCTTTCTAAAAAGTAATATAAAAAAATTAAAATTACATGTGGCTCACATTATATTTCCGTTGGACAGTGCTGGCCTGAAAGCTTGATTAAATTCAATTTTGGCAAAAATATCTCACAGGCAATGGCTGTGCATTATATAATGGATCCCAGGAGGGTTCTAATATCAGGTTGTCCACTGGAAGTACTGCTAAGTTTGATCATCTGGCTAAAGTGGTAACTTCAGATATCTGAATTATAAAATGCTTTCCCATCGAAATTTCTAAATAATTTGTGAGATAACACATTGACAGCAGAATATCTTTTTAGCTATCATCAGACCTTGAAACCAACAGTGAAACCAACACCTACAGAGCAGGCTATATAATCAGTGAGTTAGATCCTACATGCATGACCCACTTAAGGAAGGCAGTTCAGATAACTTCCTGCAATTTGGAGCCCTCAACTTTTCCATGGCTGCAACTATCAGAAAACATGCCAAGTCTGCCCTTTCCCCCATCATCCTTCCTAATGGCTGTAAATAATCAGTAACTATACCTAAAGCTTATCAGTCATTTCCATTATAACCATACCTAAAGCTAGCCAGCTCTCATTCCCATCCTGTTGCTGGCACTAACACTCCACTCCTGCATTTTTGAGAGTTCCCAAGAGGCATTTCTCATGCACTATAAAACTTTCATCATGTTTTTCATTTCGGTCCCCACTTCTTTGTTCTGCAACTAAACTGACATCTGTGCCAAGATTGGTGGCTCTTAGAGCTTCCAGAGCTATAAATTCTCACAGTCCCAAAGCAGCGTTGTATGCCCCAGAGTTTTCCCTGGTTCAAGCCACACTGAGTCCATGTGAAATGGGGAAGAAGACCTCTGTTGGGCACTTTCACCCAGATGCCAAAGTGGCACCTCTGGGCTAGAGATAGCTTATTCAATAAATGGTGTTGGGAAAATTGGACAGATACACACACACAAAACATTAAACTAGATAACCTTCTTACACCACACATAATAATAAATGGATAAAAGATAAATGTTAGACCTAAAACCATAAAAATTGTAGAAGAATACATAGGCAGTATCTTGGATATTGCTCATTACAATATTTTATCAGATATATCTCCTTAAGGAAGGTAAACAAAAGAAAAAATAAATAAATAGGACTACATCAAACTAAAAAGGTATTGCGCAGCAAATGAAAACATAAAAATAAAAAGACAATCCACAGAATGGGAGAACATACTTGCTGATGCATCTGATAAGAGGTTAGTATCCAAAATTATAAAGAACTTACAAATCTCAACACACAAGCACACTTAAAAATTAGGCAAAGGACCTGAATAGACACTTCGCCAAAGAGGATGTATAGATGGCCCATAGACATATGAAAAGATGCTCAACATCACTAATCATCAGAGAAATGCAAATTAAAGCCACAATGAGATGATGTCTTTACATCTGTCTGAATGACTATCACCAATAAATCAACAAACAGCAAGCACTGGCAAGGATGTGGAGAAAGGGAAATCTCTTGACATTGTTGGTAGGAATGCAGATTGGTGAAGCCACTTTGGAAAGCAGTATGAGGATACTCCAAGAAATTAAAAATGGATCTGCCTTTTGATCCACCAATCCCACCTTGGGGAATATATTTGAAGGAACCCAAAACACTAATTTGAAAGACTATAAGCATTTCTATGTTCATGTCAGCATTATTTAAAATTGCCAAGATATGGAAGCAGCTCAAGTGTCCATCAGCAGATGAGTGGATAAAATAACTATGGGACGTTTATACAATAGAATACTACTCAGCCATTAAAAAGATGAAAATTTAACCCCTTGCAACAGTATGGATAGATATGTAGAATATTATGCTAAGTGAAATCAGCCAATCAAAGAAAGACAAATACTGCATGGTTTCACTCACATGTGGAATCTAATGAACATACTGAGCTATCAAGCAAAACAGAGAGACTCATAGAGAGCAGGCTGACAGCAAAGGCTGGGGAGAAGGGTTCATGGACATGGACAACAGTAGGGTGATTACAGTGAAAGGAGCTGCTCTGATTGGTCATAAGGGGCTAAATGGTAATAGGAAAATACAACAACAACAACATAAATAAATAAATAAATAAACAAAAAGTTAATAAATTGGACCTAATCAAAAATTTTTAAATGTTGCATTTTGAAAAAGCAGTTTAAAAAATGAAAAGTAAGCCCTGGCTGGTAGCATAGTGGATAAGGCACCGGCCTGCGAACCCAAAGGTCACAGGTTCGATTCCCAGCCAGGGCACATAACCAGGTTGCAAACCAGGTCTCCAGTCAGGTCTGTGGCTGGAGGCAGGTGAAATGCAACCATACATGGATGTCTCTCTCCCTCTCTGCCTCTCCCCCTTATCCTCTCTCTGAAAAATAATAAATAAAATCTTTAAAAAAAAAAAAAGAAAAGTGATGTCACAAAATGGGGAACATATTTGCAATATGCATATCTGTCAAAGGACTACATCAAACTAAAAAGGGTTTTTTTGTTTTTTTTTCAAACTAAAAAGGTTTTGCACAGCAAATGAAAACATAAAAATAAAAATACAATCCACAGAATGGGAGAACATACTTGCTGATGCATCTGATAAGAGATTAGTATCCAAAATTTATAAAGAACTTATAATTCTAAAATTTATATCTAGAATATATAAAGAACTGTTACAGCTCAATAATGATATATAAACAATAAAAATTTTAAATGGGCAAAAGATTTGAAGAAACACTTCACCAAAGAAGATATGTGAATGACCAATAAGCACATTAGTGCATGTTGAGCATTAGTAATTATGCTAATTAAAATCATAATAAGGCTAAGCTGGTCTGGGCAGGTGGGGCAGGTGGCAGTTAGGTGAGGATGTCATTGAGTGTCTCAGTTTCCAACCAGCTGGAGCTGCGACTGTAGCTGTGTCAGCATGTTAGGAAGCCATCTCGTACCAACCTGGCTACTGGAATCCCCAGCAGTAAAGTGAAAAACTCAAGGTTCGCCAGCACGGATGATGGTTTCATTGACTTTCAGTTTAAGAAAAGCCCTCCTAAGATCCCATGTAAGGCCATTTTGCTTGCTACAGTACTGATTTTGATTGGTACTTTTCTCATTACCATAGGGTTCCTGCTGGCGGGCTATATATCAGCAAAGACGGGCAGGGACCCGGCTCTCCTGTCTTGATCATTGGCCATGATTTCACCACCTGCACATCGCCTACTGTGCATCCAAAGGCTACTGGAGTTACTCCTACCATGACATTCCAGACTTTGATGACTAGCACCCTCCTCAGCCCTGAGAAGAAGTCAGGTGGGACTGAGCTCAGCTTTAGATACTGAGCAGAAACTAAGGCTAAGAGCTAAGGAATTCTGCAGTTGCAGAAGTTTAACAAAATAATGGCCAGGTTTTATGGTCCATCCTAAAGACCTTAACTGAGCTTACAATGAACTAATTGGGGCATGCTCTAGTATTTTTCAACTCCTGGCCCTGACAAAAAGCTGACAAGTTTTTCCACCTGAACCTGTATTGTGGAAGAATAGCAAGTTAATTGTTTGGAAAAACAGGAGGTTATTCTGCAGTAGAAAGTGTTGCTTCCACCACCCTTTCTGCAGTTGAGCATTTCTTTAAAATAGTTTTATTGTCAGTTTGTTTTTGTGGCAAATGGAAAAATGCTGTATGTCAAATTTCTTATTATTACGTAATTTATTTTGAAAATATCTGAGTATCTTATGGCCTACGCTTTAACTTCATGTTCCAGTGGAAGATCTTGGCAAAACCAAATTTTAGTGTGGATGCATCTGTAACATTAAAAGCAATCAGGAATTTTTTTTTAAACCTCAGAGCACCCTGGCTGGTAGCGCAGTGGATAAGGCACCGGCCTGCAAACCCAAAGGTCACTGGTTGAATTCCCCAGCCAGGGCACATAACCAGGTTGCAGACCAGGTCTCCAGTCAGGTCTGTGGTTGGAGGCAGGTGAAAAGCAACCATACATTGATGCCTCTCTCCCTCTCTGCCTCTCTCCCTTCTTCTCTCTCTGGAAATAATAAATAAAATCATTAAAAAATAATACAAAATAAAAATAAACCTCAGAGCAAGTTTTCAAATGTAAACACTTTCTCCGTTCACCATTCCTTTGTCAGCTCTGATCTAGTTCACCAATAGGTTGGGTATCATGCATTATAATTTGGGTAATTCTATCCTTTATAGATTAAGATGTTCTGTATACCATGTCTTTAAGGACTGGACCTTTGGCTATTTTTTCTGAGGAAAAGTGTAGTTCAGTAGTTGTTATTTAGAGTTAATAACCCCATTGTTAACCCCTTGTATCATGATGTCATTCAGCTGAAGATGCAAGATTTGACCCGGATCCCTAGGGGACTGGGCTGCCTTAGTTTGATTTTTTCCTAGCTTAAAAAGGTGATTTATGTTCAAGAGAAATTAAAATATCAAAATCTAAAAATAAACCAAAAACATAAGGAAATGACACTGTACACCCATTAGAATAGATAAAAATGTAAGAGACTGACTATATTGGCAAGGAAGCAAACCAACTAAGACTCTCTTACAATGCTGTTAGAAATGTAAAGTGGTACAGTCACTTGGAAAAAGTGTGTGTCAGTTTTTTAAAATGTTAAGCATACACCTGTCATTTTGTGTAGTCACTAAACTCCTATTTACTGGGGAAAATTAAAGCAAACACTAAAGTTTGTTCATGAATATTTATATTCACCTTTAATCAGAATAGCCCAAAAATAGAAAACAACTCCAACATCTCTCAACAAGTAGATTAACAAAATGTGATATAGTCATACAATGAAATAATATTCAGCGATAAAAATGAATTATTGATATGCCAATAAGATGAATGAATCTCAAAATAATGTTGCTAAGTGAAAAAAGCCAGACACAAAAATGTATATACTATGTAATTCTGAAAAAAGCAAACTTGCCTATGGTTACAGAAAGCAGATCAGTGGTTCTGTGAGGCTAGGGGCAAAGGAAAAGATGAAGTGCAAACATGTACAAGGAAACTTTGGGGGTTGATGGAAGTGTTGTATGTGTTGATATTATGGTGGTGACTTCCCAAGGGATATATCTGTCAAAAGTCATCAATTTTATATATTTACAGAGTGGCAAAGAGACTTAAAAAAGAGGAGGATTTGAAAGCTAAGAGCCCCTCACATCTCCAGAGAAGTACAGAAAAGACTTCTTTCCTTGGGTGGGAGGGGTGAGTGGGAAGCTGAAAACAGACTGAACCAAGTGCCAGATAGCTTTGGTCAGAAGAGAAATCTCCACTGTCCATAAGGACCATCCAATAGCTATCAGTCCGAGCCCCTGGGAGCCCTGAAGGCACCCTGCCTAGAAAGCTTTCACCTTCCCAGCCCACCTGTCACTTCTTAAGACTCTTTCTCCAAGAGTTATTTTCTAATTTAGCTCTGCCCATTCTGCATTCACAGCATGATTTCCACTAAATTGTTTATACTTTATTTTAAAGCTTATTGTTGCCAACAGCTACATGGGTTTTTGGGGTCAAATATTATTACCAAATATTGGCGAAGAAGTGGGGAAATAGGACCTTCATCCACTGTTGGTGCAGCCAGTCTGAAGGACAACCAAGTACCTTAAAATCCAGCAGGTTGGCCCCTGGGTATACACCTGGGAAATTCTTTCAGGGAGTACAAGATGTACATAGGAAGTTCACTGCCACGCCACTGAGGGTAATCTAGAGGTCCATCTCCAAGGAGTATACAAGTAAAACATGGGGTGTGCATACAACAGGATAATGAACTGGATTTTTATATAAGCAACCTGAATTGATCTCAGAAGCAGTTGAGAGAGAAAAGTAAAAACAGAATGAGATTTATAGCACAATTCCATTTATGCATCACACACCCACACAAAACAGGCTTGCGTGTTTTTGTAAGAGTGCTCATAAATTTAAATAAGCATCTATCAAATGTATTGAAAGGACTATAACTATATTTAATGTATTAGAGTGGATTCCTATGGGAGGAGAGCAATGGGATTGGGAGTGGTGGATGAAGAAGGTAAGAGGAAAAAAAGGCAATAAAATCAAAATAATTCTTAAAAATAGAGATGGTTCTGCCTGGGCTGAGTGGTTCAGTTGGTTGGAGCATTGCACCATACACTAAAAGATTGTGGGTTTGATTCCCTGTGAGGGCACATATCTAGGTTGCTGGTTCGATCCCCAGTGGAGATGCATATGGAAGGCAACCAATTGAGCTTCTCTCTCACATTGTTTCTCTTTCTCTTCCCCTCTCTCTAAAACCAATTAAAATGTATTCTTGGACGAGGATTTGAAAAAGGGCAGGGGGTTCTTCCATGGATAAATGATGATATTCCATGAATTAAAAATGGGATTAACTCAAGCATGTGCAAAGGATATAATTTTTTTTAAACACAGATAGATAGTTCTTGTCTGTTTTTCCTTTTCAAAATGAATGAACTATTTGCTGGTATGATTTATTAGTTTTGTATTGCTTCCATAACAATGTACCACAAGCCTAGTGGCTTAAAACAACAAATTTATTGTCATTAAGTTCTGTAAGTATGAAATCTAACTCAGCTTTCACTGGGCAGAAGTAAAAGGGTCAGCAGGACTGCATTCCTTTCAGAAGGCTCTAGGGAAGAATCTGTTTCCTTGCCCTTTCCAGCTTGTAGAGGTCACCCACTTCCTTGACTCAGAGCCCTCTTCCTCCATCTTCAAAGCCAGCAAGGGCAGGTCTAGTTCTTCTCACAACTGTTTCTGCTATTCTGACCTCTTCTGCCCCCTCCTTTCATATTTCAGAACCCTGTGGGTACATTGAGTCTGCCTGGATAAACCAGGAAAATCTCCCTATCTTAAAATCAGCCAACCCTCCTTTGCCACCTAAGGTAAAATATTAATAAATTCCAGGGATTAGGACATGGGTTTTGGCATCCATTATTCTGCCTGCAAACTCTTGGGCATACGGCAAATGGTGAAAACCACATATTCTTTATTATTGTGAATCAGTTGTTATTCAGCCAAATAACAACAACAAAAAAATGTGTTGAGTCCTATTAAGTGCCAGAGCCCTGTGGTAAGAGCTGAAGTTATAGTAAATGTCAGGAATTGGGGGTTTGGTGATTTTTCCCTCCCTTTCAAACAAAATTCCCACTCTGGCTTATTTTATCTAAGGAATAAATGAGAAGTCATCTGATTAAGCTGTAGACATGGTAACCTTCTAGAAGAGACATTTACATTATTTTTTAAAGGAGCACCCTAACCTAGTGCTTCTTAAGCTCTAGTGGGCATACAAATCACCCTGGAATCTTGTCAATGCAGCTTTGATTCAGCAGGGCTGGTGTGGGGCCTGAGGTTCTGAATCCTGACAGGCCCCCAGGTGATGCTGATGCTGTCTCTCTAGGACACCAGTTAGAGGAGCCAGGCCCTAACTCAAATAAAGCTCTAATTCTGTGCAGTACTCAGTCTGACCGTGCCATCAACCCATCTTTTCAAAAGGTGCCTCCTTCTAAGAGGTTATGGTAGTCAATCAGTTTGCCAAAACACCATACTGTATCACTAACAAAACAATAGCAAAGGGGACAATCTTCTTACTGGTAATGGCCTTGGTTTTCCATGAGGACAATTTCTGACCAACACCCATATTCATCCCCAGAGATATGGAGCATAGTTTTTACAATCCTTGATATAATGATGAGTCTCCTGGCTCCTAGACCAGGACCCCCAACATTTAAGGCTTATGCCTACCCACATAGTGACCCAGTGACCCAGTACCTGGGTTTATACCTTTTGTTGGAAATTTATAAGGTTTCAGCTACTTCAGCATTTCCCCAATAGGCAAGGTAATAAAGGATGATAACAATTAATTTATCTCTATAATGGGGTGGGGTTCTGCATACTAGCTCTTTTGGAATGGTGGACTGAGGAAGTGGGGAAGATATGAGCAGAAGGGCAGAACAGAAGCAACAGAATCTCTACAGGTAACTTAGATAATCTTTATAGGGACCTCTGGCCAATGAGACAACCTTAATAATGCTCACGGACAAATTGGCAGACACATTATCACCTTAAGATGAATAACGTCATTTTTAAGGTAGAGGAATCCAAATTTATCATATATCACATGACTGTTTCTAATGAATAAACTTGGACAATATTATCTCAAAATACAGTTCTGAACATTGGTGTACTTTGGCAACCCCATGACTTCCACAAATTTGTTTTAGTCTCAGAAAGACCTGTCACTCCTGGTAAATGAAGCACAACCATGCCTACAATTACATGCCTTCTACTTGCAAGATTAGGTACATCTCATCTCCTATGCAGAGTGCTGGTATACTGCTTCTCTCAAGACCTTCCTGAGATGACACTTTATGTCATCTATACACCTCCTCCACACTTTCTCTTGGGTAGGTTGTTGCCAAAAACTACTGTATGGCCTATCTGCTGGAACTCCCTGGCTCAAGCAACACAGATTCGATACAAGCAGCACCTCTACGATACAGAGAGATGATAGAAAGCATGAATCTCTGCAATATATTCTGGCTAGACTAGAACTTAAGGCTATCCACTCATTTAGCACCTAAAAGGGATGTTTTCCAGGGGAGCTATTTCTAATTGGGAACAAATTAAGTTAGGAGGGGTGACTATTCCCTCCTATCTGAAGCATTCAGCCGAGTAGTAAAAAGTAGAATTGCAAATACTGAGTCATTATATTGTACATTTGGAAATGATGTAATGTTGTATGTCAATTATACTTTAATTAAAAATGTAGAATTGGCCCTGGCTGGTGGCACAGTGGATAAAGGCGCCAGCCTGCGAATCCAAAGGTCACTGGTTCGATTCCCAGCCAGGGCACATAACCAGGGTGCAAGCCAGGTGTCCAGCCAGGTCCATAGCTGGAGGCAGGTGAAAGGCAACCACACATTGATGTTTCTCTCCCTTTCTGCCTATCTCCCTTTCCCTCTGTCTAAAAATAAATAAATAAATAAACTTTAAAAACAAAAAAGAAAAGAAAAAAAAAAAAAAAAAAAAGAAAAA